>APFE030938886.1:0-15561 GCA_000404065.3 Pinus taeda | reverse complement strand
TATTCAATAATAATGCTCTTTTTCTAGATTTTTTCTAATATAAGGGATATTAGACAAATTAAGTATCCAACAGATTCGCCTGCTTTCGGGAGCTAAGTTCCCACACTGGTTGACGGTGAATTTGTAGGACAATTAAACCTGGCCCACTGCCCAACTTTGGTTGAAACTTTGATTGGCTCTTTATCCCTCATACAATCTTGGATTTGGGTGTCATTTGCACCATTGGAATCATGGCGATGATCACTTCAATCTGGTGCTGGTTTGGGATCAATATGACCACTTTGAATTTTGACCCTTTCTAAGTCCTCTTGGACTTTTGCCTGTGTCTGGAGCCACCTAGATCATCCGTAGTTTTGGCATGCATGGCATATGCATGTGGATTATTAGTCATGATCTATCACTGGCATGGAGGATTGCCTAGATTGACAGTGGATTTCCTAGCCTTGCCATTTCCTAGATAGCCATGGAGATTGTGGATTTATTTCCTTTTTTTTGGTTGGTTCTCATGTTTCCTTAGCTTGGGTTGAGTTATCAGTTCCTGGAAACCATGGTTGCACAAATGCTCTGGAAGCCCTATAATAGCTTCCATTGAGTTACTAGTCCTAGAAGCCTTGGTTGGACAAACACTCTGGAAGCCCGACGACAACTATGGGTTGAGTTACTAGTCTTGGAAACCTTGGTTGGACAAACACTCTGGAAGCCCAACGAAAACTATGGATTGAGTTACTAGTCCTGGAAGCCTTGGTTGGAACAAATGCTCCAGAAGCCCTACAAGGCTTAGATAGAGACCAATTTGATGATGATTTTGTGATGTCTAACCGTGAGGTGGAATCACTGTTTGATGGGTTGAGGTGGATGGCCTCTAGAAGCCCTAGATGGTTTTGGATTGATGTGTTCTATGAGATCCCACATTCATGCTTGGAATATGGCATGGGGGTGAATGGTTGAAGAGATATTTGGCCCAACCATTCTATGGTCAGGTGGAATGTGGAAGTCCCATTCTAGGTTCCGATTTTGAATCTTCAATATGTGGTTATTTATTCTTGTATTTCTATGAGTATTATACTGGATTATATGTGGTTTATATGGTTGTGATTTCATTGGTATTTTTGTTGCTATTATGTTGGTTATATATGTGTTTTATGATAGTAGCTATGTATGGATATCATCATGTTTTTACTTCTAAATGAACGATCAATGTATCTATGACCTAATGGATGAAATGGAAGTTAATGTATTGAGGCATCAATGCTTCTTAGCGATTCTTAGCTACTATGAGACCCCTATGCTTAGATATGTTATTTACACCTATAGATTACATATTTGTGATATGTTTAACAAAATGCATGTCATGGCTAGTAGGGGTCCAGTCAAATTCTCATTCAAGTGATTTCATTTATACTGTCATGTCCTTGCTATTTTACTATTCTGAAGATATGATTCAATTTTGGACAGTGACTTGGGCTATGTGCCTGAAAAGGTGGCTAAAATCCCAAGGATGCTGGAACAACACTGATAAAAAGAGTCCCTGGATGCTAGCTTGTAGGTCTATGATAGTATCAAGAGGTCCCTAGATGCTGGAATGCCCATAGCATGAGAGCATCCGGAGGTCAAGTTGTCCAAAATCTCAGTGGGACCCAGAGGCTGGTTGGATTGGTCCTTGAGGGTCTTAATGCTGATGTTGGATGTCTATATCGCGTGTCTCATCGCATGTTTACCCTAACTTGGGTAGATGTGGGAGCAGGGTGTTACAATGTGGTATTAGAGCATGGTTCACCTCTCAAACTGGATAGGTTATGTGTTGGTCATGCATGCATGTCAGTTGCATGTGTGTCTCTTACACTTGCATTCCACGTGCTTGTTACATTTGCATAATGTTGATCATGGTTTTAGTGATGTCGTCATGAGGAACTTCATGTTGTTATTGTGAATGCATCGCCATGAGTAATATGACTGGTCACATGTTGTTAAATGTTTCTTACATGTATCATTATTGTATGGTTGGTTACATTATTGTATGTTTGGTTGCATTCTTGTATGTTGGGTTGCATGTATCATTATTGTAGGTTTAGTTTCAAGTATCATTTGTTTATGCTTGATTACATGTGTTTATGCATGTGTGTGGTTGGTTACGCATTTCTTATGAATGTGAATGTTTGTATGTGATCGAGTGTATAATGATGTAGTGGTTATTGTCATGCATGAGGTCGTGATAGATGTTGTTGCTAAGGTCATGCATGGATGACTGGACCTTAGCTAGAATGATGGTTGCATGGTTATATGCTTATGTGTTATGTTTCTATATGTTGTCATGATTATGTTATAAATGTATCACGCTGATTTGTTGATATTGTAGACAAGGTATCCTCCTCAAGCTATACTAAGGTGCGTTGGTTTATTATGATTTGGTTTAGCTACGTGATATACCTTGCATGAAGAAATATCAAATGGCTAGCAGGGTGGTAGACTACAAAGGATCTCCCTATGAATCAAAGGAGAAGTATGGTGTTGGGAACTCTTCTGATTTGGCAAATACACTGAGAACATTAAAGGAAGAAATAAGGAGTTGTAAGGAAAATAGTGACATAATCATGCGGGCACAAGAGAAACAAGCAGAGGTAAATGCAATGATACTTCAGAGTTTGTCACATTTGCAGTGACAGGAACCATGTCGGATTAGATATAGAAGAAGGACAAAACTAATGAGGCATATGGTAGTTGGTCGCATGGTGGTCAAAATTCAGATAGAGATGAAACAGTCAGAGATGGAAGATTGTTGGACACTCTACAAAGGAGAAGGGATATGCACAAGTATTATTCTAGTTTTGATTTAGATAGGCACTATGATCATCGTCGTTATCATCCTTACAGGAGGAGTGATAGGGGATAATTTTCAGATGAGTTTGAGAAATCAAAGCCACCTACTTTTGACGGAGAGATGAAGAAGCCATAGGATGCAGATGCATTGTTTCTTGGCATGAGGAAGTTCTTTATGTTTCATGATTATTCAGAGAACATGAAATCCAGAGTAGCTACATTCAATCTCAAAGCTAAAGAAGACATTTGGTGGGAATATGTGAAGAATGTCAGATGTATTCATGAGGAAGACTTGAATTTGAGTGAGTTTGAGTGGTTATTCAAGAAGAAGTGTTTTTCAGAGATATACTTTGATGACAGGGCTACAGAATTCTATGAGCTGGAGATGGGATCCATGATAGATGAGGAGTACACTGGCAAGTTCTTAGAGCTACTGAGGTATGTGCCTTATCTCACCGAGGAGAAGGCCAAGATTCAGAGATTCATTAGTGGATTATCGGTTTCATTCAAGGATGGGATTGAGTTCTATTATACTAGATCATTGGAGGAGGCCATTTGAAAGTTAAGGCATTGCTATGAATAATCAAAGTGAAGATTTGAGACTAAGCTAGATTGGAAATGTAATGCGAAGAACAAAGGAAAATGGGACAGAAAGCGAGCAAGACCTCATGGTACAGATAATAAAGTGAATGTTGCACCATCTAAGAAGTTTAATGAATTAGATAGACGACATGGACATTGATCTGAGGAGCAGAATAAGGGTGCAAACTAGAAGCCTATAAAGTGTTGGACTTGTGGCAAAGATCATCGTAGGAGAGATTGTTTCATAGAATCGAGGTGGTAGGCCTGAGATATATAGTGCACAGGATGTACAGAATGTTGGGGATGTTGGTTAGAGCATTCCTCATATCTATGTAGCATTGGATACCAAACAGGGAGACCATCAGGCATCTATCATTGAGATGGATGGTAAGATTTGTGATAAAGTTACTTCTATTTTGATAGAGTTTGTTGAGTTGAAGCTACACTTGAAGGAAATGTTGGACAAGGGATACATTAGGCCAAGTGTATCACCATGGGACGCACCGTGATTATTTGTGAAGAATAAAGATGGTACTCTCATATTATGAATTGGATACAGGTAGTTGAAAAAAGTGACCATCAAGAACATGTATTCATTGTCGAGGACTGATGACTTGTTCGATCAGTTAAAGGAAGAAATAGTGTTCTCAAAGATTGATTTGAGATCTAGATATCACCAGGTATGCATCAAAGAGGATGAAATTTACAAGACAAAATTCAAGACTAGGTATGGGCATTATGAGTTTGTTATAGTTCCATTCAATTTGATTAATGCTCCAACTACTTTTATGTGCTTTATGAATAGAGTGTTGCATTCGTATTTGGATAAGTTTGTTATTGTTTTCATTGATGACATATTGCTATATTCTAAAAATGAAGAAGAACATGCCGAGAATTTAGCAACAATGTTGTAGTTGTTGAGGGAGCATCAATTGTATGCTAAACTCAACAAGTTTAGTTGCTTCCATATAGAGGTACACTACTTAGGGAACCTTGTCTCCAAGGAGGGAATTGCAGTAGATCCAGAAAAGATAAGGGTCATCATGGAGTGGGTAGCTTCGAAAAATGTAAACGAGGTGAGATATTTCATGGGGTTGACAGGAAATTATAGGAGGTTCATTAGGAACTTCTCACAAATTTCTTATCCTGTCACATCGTTGTAGAGGAAAGGTAAGAAGTTCCAATGGACAGAGAAGTGTGAGGCTAGTTTTGAGAAGATCAAGTAGTTATTGACACATGAATCGGTGTTAAAGATTGTAGATCTATAAAAGGAGTTTGTAGTATGAACGAAGCTTGTAAGAAGGGACTTGGTGGAGTCCTTATGCAGGATGGGCAGTTGGTGTGTTATGAGTCATGAAAACTGAATGAGCATGAGAAAAACTATCCCATGCATGATCTTGATTTGGCAGTGATTATACATGCATTGAAGATGTGGAGACACTATCTTCTGGGTAGGAGGTTTACATTGATGAGTGATCACATTGGTTTGCGATATCTATTTGACCAACTGAATCTGAATGGTAGTTAGGCTTGGTGGTTGGCTACGATTAGTGAGTTCGATTTCGATATCAAGTACATCAAAGGAAAAGAGAATAGAGTGGCACATGCTCTTAGTAGGCAGATACAGGGAAATCACTTAACAACTATGAGCTCCTATGGGACAGAATTACAGGATAGGATCTTGCAAGCAGGTCAGCAGGATGTTGGATATATGGAGATTATGCACAGGTTGCAACAAAGTATAAGTATAGGTACATGTATAGGTGGTAGTACATCTATAGGTACAGGTACAAGTACATGCACATGTACAGGTGCAAGTGCATAGGATGTGGACTATTGCCTTACAACAGATGGATTGGCTAGATTAAGAGATAGGATATATGTGTCGAACAGTAGTGAGATCAAGAAGGTGAACCTGAGGAAGTTTCATGTAAAACCATATTCAGGTCACCGAGGGTATCAGAAGACATTGATTGTAGTGAAGATATTTTATTATTGGCCGAACTTAAAGAGGGATGTAGCAGAGTTCGTGGCTACCTGTTTTGATTGTCAGTGTGTGAAGGCAAAGTGTAAACATCTAGGTGGACTTCTATAGCCGGTTGTGATTCCAAAGTGGAAAAGGGAAGTCATTTCCATGGACTTCATCACAGGATTGCCAAGGATAGTGAGACAACATGATTTCATCATGGTTATTATGGACAAGTTGAAAAATGTTGCACACTTCATTCTAGTGAAGTCTACATTCTTAGCTAGTGATGTAGCACAGGTATTCATAAGAGATGTGGTAAGATTGCATGGTGTTCCAAAGAATATTGTGTCAAACAGGGATGTGAAGTTCAATTCCAAGTTTTGGAAGGAGTTATTTGTAGGTTTGGCCATAGAGTTGGCCTTTAGTACAACTTGTCATCCACAGATAGATGGACACATAGAGATGGCCAACAGGATATTCAAGGACATGTTGAGGATGTATGTGATGCACCAACAACAAAAGTGGGAAGAGTATCTTCTACTAGTAGAGTTTTCTTACAATAATGGGTATCAGGAATCTTTGATGACGATTCTGTTTGAGGCATTGTATGGGCGGAGTAGAAATTTTCTTGTCATATGGAGTGATCTAGTTAACAAGGTGTTGATTGGACCGGACATGTTGGCAGACATGGAATAGGAAATGTAGGTTATAAAGAAGAATCTAAAGGTAGCACAAGATAGGAAGAAGAGTTATGCTAGGTTTTTCAAGGAATTCTAAGTTAGGGAATAGGTGTACATGCACATCAAACCGAAAAAGATCTCCTTATGGCTTAGATCATGTGCCAATGTGGCACTACGTTTTTGTGGACCCTTCAGTATTGTTAAGAGGATTAGGCCAATATCCTATCGACTTGTACTACCTTCGGAAGTGAAATTCCATGATGTTTTACATGTGTCATTGCTTAAGAAGTATGTTAGAGATGTTGATCATGTGACTGACTGGTTTGTATTGCAGGTGAACCAGATGAAGAATTCTAGCCGGAGCCTCAGTGTGTATTGAAGAAAAATGTGCTCATGCACTAGAACCAAGCAATCAAGCAAGTTAAAGTGCAATGGAAGAACTTTTTCCCCTGATGAAGCTACATGGGAGATGGCATATCAGATGCGGATTATGTATCCTCCCTTGTTTTCGAGTGAGGCAAAGTAGTTTTGGCGTGGTGTTTTGGTATATATCTTGGTTTATTTTTTGGTATATTTTTGGTGATTTTGGTATATGTACATATGTATATGGGTGTAAATATAGTCATGATCTCTATTATAAAGCTCAAATAAGAGTTATGGGTGTCATGTCATTATGATTTTATGTTTGTTATGTTTTCAATTTGGTTTGCTTCTAAGCAAGTTGATTATTGTAAATACTGCAACAAGCTAAGTTATAAAGCTCCATTAGTAGTATGTTTTCCTTACAATAGTTTTATGGTTATAGGTGTTATTAAACATCGAGGATGGTCTTCCCCAAAGGGAGAGGGTTCTGTAACAACCTTGGGGAAAATTTCATGTAATAAAAGTTAATGAAGGAAAAATAATAACCACGGTCGATGGGACATGTATTCCAAGTTGAATGTTGGGTAAGACATCTTAGTGTGAGTGTTAATTTGGTTATTAATGGCTAAGGAAATTGGCAAAGGTAATAGCTAAGGCTTTGGAAAGGAAAATAACATTTTTAGCACTTTTATTTATAAAAATAATGGAAATTAGGATAAAAGTGAGGTGAAAGGTCACAAGTTGCATGTGAGGAGGAAAATGAAGGAAAATAATGGAAAATGAAGAAAATAGAGGCCTCATTCATAAAAAGGCTTATGAGGATCAGTTGGTAAACCTTTTCTCAGTTCAATTTTTGGCTCTCTCATATTCTTGGAGACTTATAGTTTTCTTGGAGCACTCTTATAGGGTGTGGCATACTTGGATTCTTGGAGCAAGAAGGAAAAGGAAGAGTAGGAAAGCACAAGAGGACACTGGGATCAACAACTACAATGGGATTTTCTTGTAGGTACCAAGTTGCATGTATGTTTTCCTCACTACTTTTGGCATGCGTGGCATATGCATGTGGATTATTGGTCATGATTTGTCACTGACATGGAGGATTTCCTAGGTTGATAGTGTATTGTCTAACCTTTCCATTTCTTGGATATCCATGGAGATTGTCAGTTTATTTCCTTATTTGTTTTTGGTTAGTTCTCGTGTTTCCTTAGCTTGGGTTGAGTTATTAGTTCTTGGAAGCCCTGGCTGGACAAAATCTTTGGAAGCCTTGTAACAACTTGGGTTGAGTTACTAGTCCTAAATGCCTTGGTTGGTTAAACGCTCTGGAAGCCCTTGGTGGGTTGAGTTACTAGTCCTGGAAGCCTTGTTTGGACAAGCACTGATCTGAAATGAGGGTTTAATGTCTTGTTATACTTACAAGAACCTCCCACTCCAAAGCTTAACAAAAATATGATCTAGCTTATGTTGACAATTGCAGAATTAAGTACTTGAAACAGGTGTATGTCTTTGTTTTTACTGTTTAAGTGCTTATGTGTTCATGATGATATTAAACACATATAACAGTAAATGAAACAATAAAATAATCACACATAACAACAATATAATCTATGATTTCACCCTAATATCATGGGCTACGTCTCCTTGAGCTCTTGTCAACTTGACTTGGCTCTTTAGGATTATGGTAAAGCTTCTTTTACAAGTTCCACACGTAACTCCAAAGGTTTATGAACTGAACCAATGGGCCTAGAATACCATCTATATCCCTGGTTGTCCTCACTCTTCAAACAAATATAAGCTTCCTTGGACTTGATTCCTTAAATCAGTGCACTGAGCTGACTTGAGCTTCTCGATGGCACTAACTCCCTCATAATTCTTCAACTGTCTCTGGAACTTCTTCTTTTGTCTCCAACAACATATTAGACACCTACACCACACTGATCATTTGTTGCTTGAAACTTCCTTGTAGCTTCTTGGCCCTTATAAGTCTTCAGATGCTTCTACAAATCCCTGCAATGGATTCAGAAGGTTCTCCACAGTCAAAATTGACTATTGAATCACTGAGAATGAGCTCTGGTAGCTCCTACAACTGCCTCCAACCTTTGGTGGACTTGAGCTCCAGAATCAATATTCTTGGATGGAATTCTCCATGAAGATGACTTCTTTGGCTTCTATGGATCATTCCATCAGCTTCATAAGGCTTATTTAGTTTAGAAAGCCTCTTGTTTTACTCTCTCTAAGTTTCTCTAACTCTCAGGCTCTACCTCTATCTCTCTGGACTCCTTGGACTCCCCCTGTAAAACTACTTTGTGAGTGCTTTTATGTGATATCTCCACCAATATTGGCAACCACACCTGAATTCAACTAAATTTAGCATATTCACTAAACTTTATCCACTCTGCCAAGCTGACCTTCAAAGGTAACTATTGTCGTAACTGTTGGGCGCATTCATGAAGGATAAGTCCTTATCGCGCGTATATCTAGTGGTTAGGGATAGTCCTCCATAGAGCTTGTGATCAAGTTAACTCTCAACCATTGATATATCCCAGTCCATACAACGATTGTCACGTCGTGCACTAGCCAACCCGCCCTGATAATCTCCGCTATTGAAGTGACCCCGCTCAATCCAAAGGACATCATGCAATCTCACACAGATTTCATGCATGAACAATATCTAACTGAAGGCATGAGAGAAAAGTAGTTTTTCTCTGCTACATGTCGACCACTGAGTAGCATCACATCCTCTTGGTAGATTACCGCTTCCAACCTTTCACCCACGCAATATACCATTTACCATTTGGTCGAATACTGCCCACGTGCTTAATTCAGAATTTAAAGAAAAGGCACTTTACAAAGGCTTTTGCACTTAACAAAGGTTTTAGTGCTTAAGGCCAATATTAACCTTTTAACCTCTTAACTTTTGTTCTTTACCTTTGTTCTTGACTGTGATAAAGGTACCGGATCAATTTCTGATCATTCCTCCCCATTGAGAATCTTTCGGACCCCAAAAGATTGATATAATGATATGCACAGTAGATGAGAGTACAACACCCTCTTCTTTCAGCCTCCATACACTTGTCTTGCATGGCTAATGCCTATGAACCATAACTTGAAGGTAGTCAACACTTTCATTCCTAGATGCGCTTGTCCTCTTGTTAAAAACTATCTTCCTTGAATTCATTCAAAACTTCTACTGAGAAGGTTATAGAAGGTAGTTGAACATCTCTTCCTTGATCATTGATCCAAGGTGGCTCAAACAAATGTGAGATTACATCTTCTTAACATAAATTTACATTTGTACAAATTACATATTTTTTACTTACATATTGTCAAAAACAACATAAACTCTTGATTCATCAAAGAAATAGATTTCACATCATGTGAATCATCATCGTGTCTTCACATCTTGTATACAAATGATCGATTGAATAACAAGTCGACAAAACACATGCCTTTACAAACAATTGAACCTTCAAATCAAGCATGTACAAAGGAACTTAAGGATTCTTTTTCAATGATGAAACACTTCATCATTATCTCCCTTTTACAATCTTGGAGACAAAATCAACTTTTCCAAGTCAACATGACTTTACATGCATGTTTAAAACAAAGCAATCGACCATCAAGTCAATTACACATAAATGTTCAAATACAAGGAAATAATCAACATCCCTGTGTTCATACATTCTATTCTCATAATCAACATTCTCTTAAGCATACTATACTTACAAAGCTGAGATGAATATAATTTTTTTGCAATAAAGTGAGTCTACATACTCAACTTCTCCATTCACCCTTTTGGTAAAAACCCTGCAGCTTGCATTCCAATAGCAAAGAAATGCATTAAATAAAAATACATGAAACCTTAATTGAATAAGAACTCTGATCATTTCTTACCAATCCACATCAAAGGTGCTTCCTTTGTCTGCACATTGACCTCAACATGTGAATCATCCTGCAGCACATCAATTGTGGAAAATTCCTTTCCATTCTTGCCATTCTTTCTTTCCACCTTCTTCAAATTTCGTGGAAGCTGTTATCCTCCTGCTGCAGCAGGTTACTCATATTTCATGATTGACATTTTACAAGCCAAATATGTCATACTTTGCATGCTGCAATGCTCCATATTTGCTAAACAGTCACCAAGCAAAGAAGGCTACTCAGAGTTCATCTAACTGCTTTCCAATTTTGAAAAGTCATTCCAGTTTTGTAGAATTTTTAGCTAAAGGGGAGGTCCAAACAGCTTAATCTTGGTCTCCCTAGGTTTCAATTTTCCTGTTTTAGAATATAGAGAATGAAAATCTGTCCAAATAGCTTAATCTTGGCAGATTCTTAGATAGGTAGAGAATCAAAGGAGCCCAACTGCTTAATCTGGGCCCTTGGAAGAAATAAGGGTAGTTTGTAGATAAGAAGGCATAGAAAGAAAAAATTGAAATGCTGGGTCTGCAAGTCTAAGTGCACCCAAACCAAGAGAAGAAAAAATGTTAGGTAAGTAGGTTGGGTAAGTAGTTTTGAGGTTGCAGAATCTTGATGTCTGTTCATTGCCATGTTTTAAAGTATCATCTCTACTCAGGTCACAGTCATCAAGCATTTTTCATATGAAGGAGCTCAAACCAGGCATAACTAACTTCCCTGTCTCCATCTTCCCCAAATCATTAACTAATTTCCCCAAAAAGAGGTCAAGATCTGCTTGATATCTCTTAGTTTCATCATTTTCCATGTCATTAGCCTGGGTGAAGATCTGCTTCACTCAAAGAGGATCCATACTTTCTCTATAAGGTTCTATCTCCCCTTTGAAGCCTAAGATCTCTAAAACTTAGCGCTTTCTTTTCATATCCATGTTAACTACTGACACTATTATTTAACTCCCTATATTTTCCCCATCCCCATACTAAAACTATGTAGATAATCCCCTTATGTAAATATCCTCTCCCCCTGGTTGAAATATAACGATAAATACTTCTCTGGGAATTACTAAGTCACCTGGACTTTAGTAAGAACCCTCCCTTTGCATAAATTTTCATTCCCAGGTGTTTGGACCCCTTCCAAACACTAAGAAAACCCTTTCCAAATGCTAAAAACCCCCCTGTGCATTCTTCTTTGGAAATTATTAATGTTTGTTTGATAAATTTCCACCGTGCAAAATACAGTTAACCCATTCTCTAAAGTCCAAAACCCACAGCGCCGCGAAAAATTAAACCTTTAATGCGCGCGTGCTTTTACTAAACCCCGTGCATCTCCCTTTTCCGTCCACCGTCAGATCGCCTCCCCCAAATTCGACGGCCCCTGTTCACATCGGGCGCCCCATTGTGGTGGTAGGTTACCACCCGACGTCCGACGGTTTTACCGTCGTACACCGGGACAGGTGGCGGCCTCCCATTACATCGGGCCGCCCCTAATAGAAACCACCTCCGTACCAAAGGCGGTCCGATGCACAGGCAAAACCGCCCTCCCCTCACGTAACAAGAGTGCCACCTCACCCTGCCACGTCGCCTCCACATTAACTCACACAGCCTGCGCCCGGCCCACATCACCCTGCCATGTGTCCCTGCCACGTCACCCCGCCGTACTGCCACGTCACCTTGATGACGTCAGCATGCTGACGTCATATCCGTACCAAAGGACCCCACTGCTGACGTCATCCGCCGTACTGCTGACGTCATGTTGATGTCAGCAACCAAAAAACCGAAAATTCGCGGAAGCGCAAAAGTCGAGCTTCGGAGCTCCGGAATGAGAAACGAACGCAGTTTTTTATGCGCGATCTTGCCCGTTTTGCACCGAAAAAGCCTGAAACTGCCCGATTTTGCCAAATTAAACCAATTTGAAGACAGAAAGAGGCTAGGAACAGAGATTAAAGAGTATCAGATCAAACTTGCAGACAGAAAGCACGTCAAAGAGTATCAGGAAGTGGCGAAGACCATCAATGTAGCGGCAAAGTGTATCAGAGGAGATTTTCTCAGGGCTCGAGGCAAATCCAACATTAAAACGAAAGCTCTGAGAGTCAAGAAGTAATTGAAGACGCATTGAAGGCTCACCAGCACAAATGACTGCACATTAAACTCACGGAATATCAGTGGACCAGAACTCAATGCACAGTTATGACAGGACCACTGCACCAAGTCACACAGGACACCTCATCAACTCAACTTGATTCAGTTGCCTCTAGCGCAGCCCAAAGGACTTACTTGCATTTAATTCCAGTAACAATTATGTTTTAGAAAAAGCTTTTTCCAGCAAACCTGTTTAGGTCAAATGTAATAAATGACTTCAGATATTTTGCTTATATATACCACCCTGAAAAATAGAGTAGGGGTTGGTTGGTTGTTTGTTGAAAAGTAGCTTGATCTTTGTTATCTCGATCTTTCTCTCAAGCAGAGACTCGCACTGTAACTGTGATACTTTCTATAACCAAAGACTGCTGAAAGCATGGATTCTGAAATTGTCTGTTGTGTTTAATTCGCTGAGGAGTGATTGTGGAATTCCTGTGCTTCGACATGTTTCAATAAGTGCTTCTTAACTCTGTTAGTTTTATTCATGTTTGTTTTATCAGAAATCTGCCCTCTAAATTGCAGAAAAAAAAAAAGAATAGCTTAGGATTTGCTTAATTGCACCTTAGGCTCAATTTCTGTGATTTTTCATGTTTTCATCAGGAATAGTTATGAACATGCATACTTAAATGATCTTGTTTACGCTGTTTCTTTCACTTATGAATGATAATTTAGGAATTCTTAACTGCTCCTAGATAACCGTTCTTTCACTTCTCCTCTCTGTCAGTTCTGATGAAAGATTCTTAATTGCCTTTCGTCTCTGACCATCATTCCATCCTTCAGCAAATTGATCATTGTCTCATGTGTGGCTACCTCGCTCCACAAGCCTCTTGTGACCAAGAAAACGCACCAGAAAGCCTTAATCCATGACTCCATGCCCAATGGTTTGAAACTTATCACACCTTACTTTGCCTCTCAGCTTGGAATTTCTACCTGGCATACACCTTCCTTCCAAACAAAACAAACAAAATCCCTGTACCCAACAACTAGCCTAAGATCACCATCAACATAATTAAATCATAAAGAGAGAGCCCTCTCTGATTGCAGGTGGGCTAGAACCTGTAATCCAAAGATTGGTTTGTTGTTACCTCGGTCGTATCCCTACAGGAGCTTAGGGACAACCTGAGTGATAACATAATGGAGACTCCACTGGGGACCTCCTCAGATAAACTCACTAAACCAGTCTGTAGCTCCACAGAGGAAGAAACCGACCTTTGAAAGTCTCGGTTGACCTGTGTTTTTAGAAAAATTTCACAAAAAATAGATTAGAAGCTGGCTCCTAAAAAGCAAACGCGTAATACACGATCAAATCCTGATCCCAATCGCCCAACTATTTTTGAAAATCCGAATTTAATCCCTAAGATCATTGAAAACAAAAGCAAAAAGAAGACCCAACTGCTGCGAGTCCTGAAACAGTTCAGCCAAGCAGTGTTCCAACCCCTGTCAAAGTTTTATTCCGTCAACCCCAAGTTCCCCTGGTTCATCACGCCCTTCTCCAAGCAGCTCTTCTACACCTCCATCCTATACTCCTACTACCATTACTACTCCTTCTACCCCGGTTGTTCCTGTTATCCCAGCTGCCCCAGTTTTTTTGCTTATCCCCCATCATCATGGCTAATAGATATGCACCCTTACAGTTGCCTGCTAATCCCGGGGCTATGCCTCAGGACTACCAGACAAAAATCACCTATTTTGATGGCACAAACTCCTGCACCACCCTACAACATACAAAGAAAATGTAGGATTACTTCGAGAGTTATGAAATTGATGATGACAGTGTGAGAATGAAGATTTTTGTCCAAAGTTTGACCGGTGATGTCAAAACCTGGTTTAGGGCACTTACACCCAATTCCATATTAAACCCTGAAGCCTTATACCAGACATTTATTAACAGATGGGAGAAAACGAAAGATCCCCTATACATACTATCTGAGTATGATACTATCAAAGAGGACCTCAGGAAATGGTTTTGGATTACTGTGCAAGGTTTAATAATGTTTACAATGCAATACCACAAAATCTAAGACCTCCACCTGATCTAGCTTTGTACAAATTCCCTGATGGCTTTGATGCTGAGATGGCATATCAATTAAGGGAAAGCGCCCCTCAAAGCCTTGTAGAAATGCAAGATGTTGCTGTTAGTGTGGAGGCAAATCTAATTGCTAAAAGAAACAGAGCCAGAATTGAGAGAAGAACCACCTTCAAGGAAGAGCCCTCAGCCTTCGATCAGAAGCTAGATGCTATCATCAGTGGCATCCACAGGCTAGGAGACAAAGTAGACAATGTTGAGAGGAAAACTTCATGGGAAGGTCAACAGCCCAATGCCATAAGGAACCTGAACTTCAGAAAAACTCAAAACCCAAACGCTGGAAGGGCCAGTCCCGACCATGTTATTAGGCCTCCTTTCCAAGAAAACTATGCGGAGGAATCTACATCCACTGAGCCCACAAATGGGACTCATATGAACCTGATAGATTTAGAAAATGAATAGAAAATATTTCTGACTGAAGAAGACCGACCATACCCTTATGCAAAACAATTTCACACCAAGTCGGGAGAGTCTTTCGATTTTAAACAAGGCTATGATACTGTTGTGTATGAGGTACACAAAAAATACAAATTGAGAACAACGACCATTGATGTCCCCGCATATAGCAGAACAAAAGATAGCAAACAGCCCAACAAAATTAAAGGAAATATCACCATAAATCAACCAGCTAACAGCTCTGTCCCAAGCCCGCATCAGGTAACTGTGGAGGATATAACAGACACGCAGCTTCCTATTGATCGACCTCTACCTCCATCCTCCCCAAAAGAAGATCTGAACAGCGCTCCAAAAAATCCTCCCAAAACAGAAATACCACAAACTATCACACATCATGACATTGACATTTCAAAAGAAAACATAGAGAGTATGCCTGAAAAAGAGAAATCTGCCACTATCAACGCCAAGAACTCATTGGAAAAACCATTCAGTTTAGAAGTAAAGATTGGAAAACTCAAGATATCCATTCCCCTCTTAGAACTTGCCAAACATGATGTATATAGGCAACAAATTCAAAGGTCACTTCAACTACCAGAGGTAAGGGATGATGTAAACGTTTTAGAC
>APFE030938883.1:123322-163770 GCA_000404065.3 Pinus taeda | reverse complement strand
TAGCTTTAAATTTTCAAGAACTTTTCATCAAATTTTCTACGGAAGGAAAGGAAGTTGAATTAAGGGGTATTGCAGGGAAACCAGGAAAGATAATCAGCTCTAATGGTATGACAAAGCTTCTAAAAAAAGGAACAAAGAGGTGTAATTGCACAATTATGTTCACTAGATGTTTCCACATTGGAATCATCTATTTCTCCAGATCTCCAAAAAGTCATGGACAATCATTCCATGGTATTTGAGACTCCCAAAGGTCTCCCACTTGTGCGTGATCATGATCATGCTATTCATCTAATTCCAGGAAGTGTTCCTCCAAACATCAGGCCGTACAGATATCTCTATGTCCAAAAGAGTGAAATTGAACGTATGGTTGTAGAAATGTTAGAGGCTGGTATAATTCAACCGAGTCAAAGTTCTTTCTTTGCTCCAGTAGTATTGGTGCACAAGAAGGATGGATCATGGCGCACGTGTCTGGATTATAGGGAGCTCAACAAGCTCACTATTAAAGATAAGTTTCCCATTCCTGTCATTGCTGAATTACTGGATGAATTGCATGGATCAATTTACTTCACCAAGTTGGATCTTCGTTTAGGATATCATCAAATCAGAATGAAGACTGAAGACATTCCAAAAACACCATTTAGAACTCATGAGGGTCATTATGAATTTTTGGTCATGCCTTTTGGCCTTACCAATGCACCTTCTACATTTCAAGGTTTGATGAATTCCATTTTCAAACCCTTCCTTAGAAAATTTGTGTTAGTATTTTTTGATGATATACTAATCTATAGCAAGTCTTGGAAGGATCATGTTGAACATGTTGATAGGGTACTACAACTATTGGAGGAGAAACAGTTATATGCAAAAGATCCAAATGTTTCTTTGGAGTACAAGAGGCAGAATATCTGGGTCATATTGTATCTCATGAAGGAGTTAAGGTAGACCCTAGAAAAATTAAAGCCATTAAGGAATGGGAAATCCCAACATCCATAAAGCATTTGCAAGGATTTCTCAGGTTGACAGGGTATTATCACAAGTTTGTTAATAATTATAGGAAAATAGCAGCACCTCTAACAACATTGTTGAAGAAAGATGCATTTTCATGGACTCCAGAAGCAACAAAGGCCTTCGAATATCTTAAAGAGGAAATGTGCCAAGCACTGGTCTTAGCTACACTAGACTTCACAAAAACATTTATTGTGGAATGTGATGCTTCCGGAAATGGAATTGGTGTTGTTTTAGTACAAGATGAAAGACCCATTGCTTCCGAAAGTTGTCCAATCAAGGGAAAGTTTTTAAGCAAAGCTATTTATGAGAAGGAAATGTTGGCAATACTCCATGCACTTAAGAAATGGCGACCCTATCTAATGGGAAGACACTTCAAGGTAAAAACGGATCATGATAGCCTTAAATATTTTTAGAACAAAGATTACCCTCTGAAGAGCAACAAAAGTGGGTCACAAAGATGTTGGGTTATGACTTTGAAATCATCTACAAAAAAGGGAAGCAAAATGTGGTGGCAGATGCACTAGAAAGGATGAGGATGTGGAAGCATTGTTGTGTGCCATTTCTATTATCCAACGAGATTGGATAAACGAAGCAAGGGAGAAATGGAAGAATGACGAAGAAGTGTGGGAACTTATTCGAAATTTACAACAAGATTCCAGTACATCTGATACATTTAGCTGGAAAAATGATTCGTTATGGTACAAAGATCGCTTATACCTCTATAAGAATTCCCAAATCAAACAAAAGATTATTCTAGAATTGCACGCTTCTCCTTTAGGAGGGCACTCAGGATTTTTAAAAACTTACCACAGGGTTAAGAAGGAATTTTTTTGGGATGGCCTTAAATCGGATATTCAAAACTTTGTGGCAGAATGTTTGGTATGCCAACAAAATAAAGCTGAAACAATTAATACACTAGGTCTATTACAACCTTTATCCATTCCAAGCCAATGTTGGGAGAAGGTTTCAATGAATTTTATCACAGGTTTACCAAAGTCGGAGGGAAAGAGTGTCATCATGGTGGTAGTTGAAAGACTTACCAAGTATGCACACTTTTGTGCTTATCACATCCATTTAAAGCCAATACAATTTCTACTGCATTGATGGAAACAATTCAAAAGCTACATAGAAACCCAAAGATTATTGTAAGTGATAGAGATCCCATTTTCACTGGAAATTTTTGGACAAAATTATTTTCTTGTCTCGGTACTCAGTTAGCTCATAGCTCATCTTATCATCCTCAATCTGATGGGCAACTGAGATAGTAAACAAATATTTGGAAGGATATCTTCGTTGCTTTGTATTTGATAAATAGACACAATGGGTCAAATATTTGCTTATGGATGAATAGTGGTATAACACGTCCTTCCATACAGCAACAAAAATGACCCCATTTATGGCACTTTATGGATATCAGCCACCATCCATCACATCATATTTAAGAGAAAATTCTAAGGTTCAAGCAGTGGAACATCAACAACAAGTTCTCCAACTCTTAAAGGATAACCTCGTGTTGGCGCAAAATAGAATGAAACAATAGGCAGATTAACATCGCAATGAAAGAAGTTTTGATGTAGGTGATTGGGTATTCCTATGGCTACAACCATATAAAAAAATGTCCCTCAAGCAAGCTAACAAGGATAACAAATTGTCACCAAAGTATTATGGTCTGTACAAGGTGTTGCAAAAGATTGGTACTATGGCATGCAAATTGGAGCTTCCTGCAGCTTCTCGAGTGCACCCAGTTTTCCATGTTTCATGTTTACAGAAGGTTAAAGGCGACAAGCTCCCAATTCAAATAGTATTTCCAGAACTTGACGAGGAATGAGAAATTATATTGGAATCAGAAACAGTCATAGAAACAAGAACTCGATAACTATGAAATCGATCCATTTCAGAGTATCTCATCAAGTGGAAGAACTTATTCGCTGAAGATTCCACATGGGAGGATGAGAATTGTATATAGAAGCATCCAAAACTACTCAAGCGTTGAGAACAACAATTTTTTGAAGGAGAGGGGCATGTTAGGTCCCTATGATACTAGTGATGCCCCCATTAATATTGTAGTTGTATCCCTTATTAATATTGTTGTGCCCCTATTGTCCCCATATTATTATTAATGTGCCCTATAGAATCCCTCTATTGTTATTTTTATGCCTTTATATTATTATTGTTAGGTCGGCTTGGTTATATTGTGACTCCTTAGACTCCTATATATCGAAAGGAGGTTTTGTCATTTGAATCATCGAAGAATTGTTCATTTGTATAATGTAAAGGAGGTTGCCCCCTCAAAGAGGCTGAATTCTGAGGCGTTGATCTATCTTTTCTATCTTTTTGTGAATTGGTTCCATAACATTTGTTGAAGTATATAGGTGGTCTGCATAGCTATTTGAAGCACACCATTCTCATGTTTAATCCCATTAGCCTAGATGATGTATCAATTCAGGCTACACATCTAGAAGCTAGAGGCAAGAATGTGAACCCAAAGATTGGGGGATCATCAAAACCCTCTGCAAGCAAGAACAAGGAAAAGAAGAAGCATAAATGGAAGGAGAGGAAGACAAATGTTGTACAGAAAGACAAACCTTCCTGCACTCACTGCAAGAAGGATGGACATGATGATGAACACTATTGGTCTTTACATCCGAAGCTGAAACCCAAGAAGTTCGGTGGTAAGAAGAAGAAAATTGTTGCTGCTATTCAGAAAGACTTGGGGTCAGAGTCAGGTGATGAAACAACAGTCACAGCCACATGTATAAAAGGCAAAAATTCTGAAGCATCTACAAGTAATTCTGCTCAATCTATTGATAATGAATATAATGAGAGGAAAAGGCATGAGCTTTTTCATATTAGAGTTATTTCCAAGCACCAAAAGATTGATACTTTATTTGATAGTGGATCACAAGTAAACTTGATTTCTGAAACAATTGTAAAAAAGTTGGGCTTACTAACAACACCTCACAAGAAGCCATATCCATTAGGTTGGGTATGTGATAAAGCAAAGCTACAAGTGACTAGACAATGTAAACTTAAGTTTGCTATTAGGTCAACATTTGTAGATGAGGTTGAGTTACATATAGTTCCCTTGGACATATGTGGTATTGTTTTAGGAAGTCCTTACTTGTATGATAGAAAAGCCATTTTCTATAGAGCTGAAAATAAGTATCAACTCACTAAAGATGGAATAGAATATATTGTAAGAGCTCATAAACTCAAAAATAGCTACCCTCTCATAAACTCAGGGCAGATGAAAAGAATTGTAAATTCGTGCAAGCAATTTTTACTAATGGTTGTAAAAGAAAAGAACCCTAATAAAACCAATGTATTTGAAGGTTGTAATGCTAAACAAAAAGCTGATTTAGATAAAGTTATTTTAGAATATGATATCCTATTTCAAGAACCTAAAGGTTTGCCACCCAAAAGGGAAATAGTACATGATATTCATTTGCGGCAAGATGCTCCATTGCCTAACATCAGAATGTATAGGTTATCCGCTTTAGAGAATGCAAAGATCAAGAAGTAGGTACAGGAGCTACTCGATAAAGGGTTCATAAGACCAAGAAAATCACCATGTGGATCTCCAATTGTGTTGGTGAGAAAGAAATATGGTTCGTGGAGGATGTGCATTGACTACAGAGCACTGAATAAAATAACGATCAAGAATTGTTATCCTCTTCCTCGCATTCATGATCTATTAGATCTATTAAAGAAGCAATTTACTTTTGCAAGTTGAACTTGCGTAGTGGCTATCATCAGGTTAGAGTTATAGAACAAGATGCATAGAATACTGCTTTCAAGACAAAGCAAGGGCTATATGAATGGTCGGTTATGTATTTTGGCTTAACTAAAGCTCCTGCCACTTTCATGAGAGATATGAATGATGTACTCCGACCTTTTATTGAAGATTTTGTAATTGTATATTTAGATGACATTCTTGTTATCAATAAAACATGGGAAGAACAATTGAAGCATGTAAAACAGACTCTAGATGTTTTGGAAAGAGAAAATCTCTATGTGAAGTTATCAAAATGTGAAGTTGGCAAAACATCTTTAAATTATTTGGGTCATATTATAAGGGGTGGTGAATTGAAAATAGATCCCTCTAAGGTTGAAGTCATTGTGAACTGGCCTAAACCCAAATTTGCTACAGAAGTTAGGAGTTTCTTAGGAGCAACACAATATTAGAGAAAGTTTATTGCTAACTTTTTCTTGATTGCAGCGGCCTTACATGTTTTAACAGGATCAAACAAGGTGTTTCAGTGGGGAGGCAAAGAGCAGAAATCCTTCGACACCTTGAAAGAAAAAATTAGTACAACACCAATACTAGCACTGCCAGATCTTCAACGACCATTTGAGATTGAAACAGATGCAAGTGACTATGCCACGGGAGCAGTGTTGATGCAACACGATAAACCCATATGTTATCATTCTGAGACATTTACTTCTGTAGTAGTTAATTATCCCACATATGATAAAGACATGTATGAATTAGTACAGAGTGTGAAAAAGTGGAAACATTATCTAATGGGCAAAGAAACAATTCTACATACAGATCATCAACCACTTCAATATTTACACTCACAAACTAAATTGCAGCAATCAAGACACTAAGTGGATGGGTTTTCTACAGCAATTTCATCTTGTCATCAGATATAAGAAGGGCACACACAATAAGGTTGCAAATATGCTATCAAGATCAATCATAAATGCATCTACTATACTTAAGCATAACTCAGTATTGCATGAAAGCTACATTGAACAATATGCTCAAGATGTAGATTTTAAAGATGTATATGCAACTTTAAGTCATGGCAAACAAGTAGAGGAATTGGATTATCATGTTAAAGACCAACTCTTATATCGTTTGGGAAAGTTATGCATTCCTCAAATTGAAAAAGTTAACATAATCCGAGAAGCACATACTCCTCTAATATCAGGTCATTTTGGTGTAGGTAAAACAGTTGCAAAGGTTCTGTTATTGGCCAAGGATGCATGAAACAATTTCTAGATATATTAAAGGGTGTACCATGTGTGCTACAAGCAAGCCCAGTAATAGAAAATTAGGCTTGTACACTCCACTTCCAGTTCTTTCTCGTTCTTGGGAAAGTGTTTCCATGGACTTTGTTGGGGGATTGCCAAAATCTAGAAAAGGTCATGATTATTTATATGTTATTGTGGAAAGGTTCAGCAAAATGTGTATTTTAATATCTTGTAACAAGCAGATTATAGTTGAACAAACAGCGAAGTTGTTCTTTCAGCATGTATGGGTTCATTTTGGGTTACCCACTTCCATTGTATCTGATCGAGATTCTCGATTTGTTGGGAAGTTTTGGTCAAGTCTATGGGAGTTGATGGACACCAGATTGAAGAAGAGCACAACATTTCATCCACAAACAGATGGTCAAACAGAGGTGGTCAAAAAGATAGTGACCTAGTTGCTCAGGGGCTATTGCAGCAAGCATCCCAAGCTTTGGGATGAACATCTGTGTTATGTGCAACATGTTTACAACCGTGCCAAGCACTCTTCTACACAGAGATCTCCTTCTGAGACTTGTTTTGGTTTTACACCAAAGTCTCCCTTGGATTTTGTCTTTAGTAAAGACATAGTAGTTGATGGATATAGTGATGTTGACAAAGCAACCATGTTCATTGAACAGATCCAAGAAATTCACCAGGCATTGCAAGAACAACTGGAAAGAAGCCATGCCATACAAGCATCGAATTGAGCATAGCTTCCAAGTTGGTAATCAAGTCTCGCTATACATCAACAAAGACAGAATACAAGGTGAAGGTAAGGAGCTGAAACCAATAAGGGATGGGCCTTTCAAGATACTTGAGAAAATTGGTGAAAACATTTTTTACCTTGATTTTCCAGCTTATATGCATATCTATTCAGTCATTAATGCAGAGAACTTGAGACTATATGAACCTTCATTAATTGAAGATCCCAAAGAGAAAATTTAGTTGCCTTCTATTGATGATCTATTGCCTAAATATCTCAATGAGTTGAGGAAGACACAGTTCTGGACAGCAAGGTGAGAACTACGTGCAAAGGGGATGTTGAGTACCTCATAATCAAAATCAAAGGTTCAAAACCAAGCAGTGCACGATAAATAGAGATTGGACAAGTGAAGAAGCTATATCCTCACTTGATCGATGCTTAAAAACCAACTTTTGGTGGTCCAAAATCTTTTTCAGTGGGAAGGCATGATCCAAAATGGATCCTAAAATCTCTCTAAGTTTTTGCAAATAAAAAACTATCCCAAAGGATGAAATTTTAAAAATGACGGATTACACTATTAGGCCTAAAAAACATAAATAAACAGTGAAAAAAAGAGCTATTGGAGGCTTGAACAATGATGCACAGGAACCGTCGGATCTGGTTGATCAACAGCCCAGATCCAATCGGCATATCACAATTGGAGATGGCAAGTGGAGGCTATCGGAGGCTACCATATGAAAGTTGCGACAGCGATCAACATGAGTCAACGAGGACCGTCGATCAAGCGTGCAAATCGACAACCTAGGTTAACTCGCAATATCGCATCGACAAAATACAAAGGAGCGCTTAACAAAGGCCTGGGGATTATGTGATATGCGATTGCGATATCGCAGTATCACATCGAAGCGATACAAAGGAGCGAGGTCAATACAAATACGACTTGCGATAGTCAGACCCAATGGGGTTATGGATGAAATTTAATATATTTTGAGTTCCGGAAAAAGGTTTTTTCTATGTATTTCACATTTTTATTAAATAAATGAAACATGAAGGAAATGCGCCCGATGCGATGAAGCCAGACTCGAAAGGGTTTATACATGCAACAATATACATTTTGAGTTCTGTAACGAGTGGGATTTCGGGCGGGACTTAGGCGGTAAGTGTTATTGGACAGGCTCTACCCGAGCCCATACACTAACCACCACGTGGCTCAGCACCAGAGAGAGAAAACTGCCTTTTCAGGCAGGTAATGTCTGGGCGCATAAGCCATCCGAAATAAATAGAAGTTGTTGGATCAACGATCACTTGCGATAGCGCCCGAAGACGGATCTGAAAGGATTATAGGGTAGAATTAATGATATTTCAGGTCCAATAAATGGCAATTTGGAGGATTTTCCATGTTTCTGTGTAAACAGAGAACGACTATTTTGGGGATTTCAAAGGCATCGATGCTCCCTTCCGTTAAAAGACAAGTGGCCACCACACCTAAATACATTTAACAATGATTGTTTAATGCTAAGAGGAGATTTGAGCGGACAAAGGCCGGAAGCCAGAGAGCCTAAAAGGGAAAACGAACAGACCAGCGTTGATTGGCTTAAAAGCCATAGAATGATAGAGACAGAGACAATACAGAGAGGGAGAGTCTGTGTACTCAGAGAGACTTGAGGGATTCAAGTAAACCCCTGTTGTTTTGTATTTGTTGTGTTGAAACTCAAATCGAGCTCACTTTTGTAAAACTATGCTCTTGAAGACATAATAGAGAGGTCACCACTGAAGGTTGGACCAAGAGACGTAGCCTAGGAATTTTGGGTGAACTCCTTGATTATTTTTGTTGTGTTATGTGTGCATATTTGTTATGTTTTTCTAACTGCTTCATGGTCTATATTATTCGCAATATTATCGATCCATTGCACTAAGTAATATAGGCAAATCCATGCACATGAGTCTGTAATATCTTAAAAGTAATCTAAGATCCCATTATCAGATCAAACGGAGATGGGTATGTTATAGGCATAAGGTTAGTATTTTAATGCCATGGCTATGGTTAAAACCCGAAGATCCATCAATAGTGCATAAATCTTCTTCATGTTGATATCCAACTAATATGCTAAAGACCCCTTAGCAAGGGCGCATGTTGGAGTTTCTAATTTTTTCATGATGCTTGATATTCGGATGGTTCAATTATGGTATGTGGTCCTCGTTTCACCATCTTGCCAAGCCTAAACCTTAAAAACCAATTATATTGCATAAAACTTAGTCATGGGGCATGTATCCCAATTGAAGGATTACAAAAGAATCAAAATTTCGGGTTGACTATATATAGACAAGCCAAATGTCCATGTGATGCATAAGGCAATGATTGTCTTCTATTTCTTCACTATCTCTCAGCTTGAAGCTTCCGCAGTATATTTGCAAAAGGTGATTTGGCAGCTGAGAGTTGAATCTGCAAACGGTGATTTTTCCGCGAAGTGACAATAGAATTTGCAAAGGGTGAGAGGCCTTCTCTGGCAGATTGTGTTGTCGATGCTCGAAGAGCAGAAGCCATTCTTTTTCGCTAAAGAGGTATTTATTTGAGCATATCATACATTTTTCTTTGTTCTGCTATTCTTTGAAGGGGGATCAAACAAATTATATTTAAATTTCAAATTTTAGATTTGGTTAGCAGTAATGCGAAATGCTAGTTCTGCTTTCCAAAATTTGTGCTAGGTGAGTGACAGTTCAATCTACAAAGGGCGATTTGACATGGGAGAGACAGTAGAATTTGCGTGCGCAGTGAACAAGATGGTAGGCAATAAGAAGGGCGGGAGGAAGAGATGTGAGCAAGAAAAAACCAAAGCTGCAAATGGTCCCTCTTCCACGCGTGAATTAGATGATAAAGTATCAAAGCTGAACAACCTCAATCTTTGAAGGCCCAATCTTTGAAGCAGAATCTTTGAAGGCCCAATTGGTATCAATGTGGAAGGAAAATGAATGAAGAGTTCAAGAAGGGTGAGAAAGAATTGAGAGAACTTGGAAAGAAAGACGAAGATTACTAGGTTGCGATTTCTAAAGCACACAAACAATTGCAGGATGCTAAGGAAAGATTCAATACCGAAATTTTTTCTAAAGAAGAGGAGTGCAGAGCAGTTTACCTTGATAAAAAGAATCTGGAGGATACTATTTTGCAGTTGAAAAATCAAATTCAAGCGAGATCTTCAGAATTAGAGGCAGCCAAAAAGGAAACAGCTGAGATCGTTAGAATTAGCTAAATGGCATAGGAAACTTGGAATGGGGAAAAGGAGAAAATGTTGAGTAGGCTTGCAGAGCTAGAAACGAACCTTGAGTTCATGGCTAGCGAGAAAGGGTCACTGAGCGAGACGAATAGAGAGCTAAAGACAGAGGCAGAGTCTTTGAAACCCCAGTTTATATTAGAAGTTGAGTTTGCAAGGTAAATGACTGATGAATGGAAGGAGGCTGAGAAAGAATTGAAAGCAGAACTTGTAAAGAAGGATGAGGAATACAAAGTTGCGATTTCTAGAGCAGTCAAAGAATTGCAGGACGCTGAGGAAAGATTGAATGCAAAAACTTCTATGAAAGAAGACGAGTGTAGAAGACTTAACCTTGATAAGAAGAATATGGAGGCAACAGATTTGAAGTTGAAAAAGCAAATTAGAGTGTTAGAGATAGCCAATGAAGATCGGAAATTGGAAACAAAAGTGTTTTTATCACTGGAAGTTGCCAAAAAAGAGACTGCCGAGATCATTAGAAGTTACCAAATGGCACAGGAAGAGTGGATTGTTGAGAAGGAGATACCGCTGAGCAGGCTTGCAGAGCTACAAGCAAAGCTTCAGTGGGTGGCTAGCGAGGAAGGGTCACTGAGCGAGACAAATAAAGAGATAAAGACAGAAGTGGAGTCTTTGAAGGCCCAGTTGGTATCAGAAAGTTGGTATCAGAAATTGAGTCTGCAAGGAAAATGATTGAAGAATTTGAAGGAGGCTGAGAAAAAATTGAGAAAATAACTTGGGAAGAAGCATGATGAATACCAAGCAGAGATTTCTCATGCAGTCAAACAATTGAAGGAAGCTGAGTAAAGATTCAATACCAAAAATTATGCGAAAGAAGAGGAATGTAGAACAATTAATCTTGATAAGAAGAAACTGGAGGCAACTGTTTTGAAGTTGAAAAACCAAATTCGAGTGTTAGAGACCCTCAATGAAGTTCAGAAATTGGAAACATAAGTGTTTTTATCGCTAGAAGTTGCCAGAAAAGAGACTACAAAGATCAGTAGAAGTTACCAGATGGCACAAGAAGAGTGAAATGTTGAAAAGGAGATTCTCTTGAGCAGGCTTGCAGAGCTACAAGCAACGCTTCAGTGTGTGGCTAGCAAAAAAGGGTCACTGAGCGAGACAAATAGAGAGAAGGAAGTGGAGTCTTTGAAGGCCCAGTTGGTATCAGAAATTGATTCTGCAAGGAAAATGACTGAAGAATGGAAGAAGGCTGAGAAAGAATTGAGAAAAGAACTTACAAGGAAGGATGAGGAATGCCAAGCTCTGATTTTTAAAATTTAGATCTTTCCATGAATTAATTATCTAGATTTGCCCAAGTTAGATTTCAATAATTACCATGGGTGTTGTTGAACTGTGTTATGTAATTGTTTTTGTGAAATTTTAATATAGATTTGTATTTTAGGAATTTGATTTTCTATTTAAATGATTTGATTGGTATTGTTAAAGTGTGGTATGTAATTGTTTTTGGTGAAATTTTAATCTAGATTTCTATTCTAGGAATCTGATTTTTTATTTAAATGATTTCAATAATTATATTGAAGTGTGTTATGTACTTGTTTTTGGTGTAATTTCAATAATTGCTATAGGTGTTGTTAAAGTGAGTGAAGTAATTGTTTTTGGTGAAAATTTAATCTAGATTTGTACTTTGGGAATCTCATTTTCTATTTAAATGATTTCAATAATTCTGATTGGTGTTGTTGAAGTGTGGTATGTAATTGTTTTTGGTGAAATTTTAATCTAGATTTGTATTCTAGGAATCTGATTTTTTATTTAAATGATTTCAATAATTATATTGAAGTGTGTTAATTGTTTTTGGTGTAATTTCAATAATTACTATAGGCCTTGTTAAAGTGTGTTACGTAATTGCTTTTGGTGAAATTTTAATCTAGATTTGTACTTTAGGAATCTGATTTTCTATTTAAATGATTTCAATCATTCTGATTGGTGTTGTTGAAATGCAGTATGTAATTGTTTTTGGTGAAATTTTAATCTAGATTTATGTTAATTTTCTTATATTTTTATTTATTATTAATTTAAATTCAAATTTATTTACAAAAATATATTATCCCAATATTTTAAACCTATTTCAAAGATCTATTTCACATAATTCAAATTATTTACAATTATAATTATCCCAAGATTTTAAACCTAATTCAAGACTTATTCACATAAATAAAATGATAATAATATTTCAATTAATTATTTGAATAAATTGAAATTGAAATTGAATAATATTATTGTAGTTTTTTATATAACTTATTGATATTTATTAACTAAAAGTAATAAAATTTAATAATGTATTAAAAAAAAGAGTCAGAAACAAAGAAGCTCAAACCAATCTTATCTCTAAACCAAATTATCTTTTTGTCTTAAATAAGGACCAACTCTCATGAGACACATTTGCAATACTAAAAGGTTGAAGATTAAGAAACAATCCCATTTTTTATATATAACTTATTTCATATTATTAATGAAAAATAAATATAATTTAATAATTTATTAAAAAGAGTTAAGAAAAAAACTCTGAAACCAATCTTAATCTCTAAAACCAAAATTATCTTCTTTTTTTTTAAATTAAACTAGTGAAACAAATCCACACATACTTGACAATGGTATTACCCCATCCCAACATAACCCAATATCTATTACTTTGAATATGAAATACAAAAACATCCTACAAAATAAGTACGACATAGTAGTAACCAATCTCTATTACAGTGAATATGAGATACCAAAAAGCCCATAAAATAAGTACGACGTAGCAGTAATATGGAAAAATGAGCCAAAAAAATTGAAATTAAATAATATTATTGTTTAACTTTTATATAAGTTATCCCTATTGAAATGTGGGATTAATTAATTGAAAATAAATATAATTTAATAATTTTAATAATATATATAATTTAAATTAATATATTAAATTTTTTTTAAGATATTGATTATTACATTGGGTTTATTTTAAACTAGGTTGGTCTATAATATAATATAAGATATAATTAGCAATCTAGAGGATTTAATATGAAACATAATATTACATTACTTCACATTTTATAGACTTACTAAATAAAATAAAAAAAAAAAAAAAATCACTCAATACATTACATATTAATATATTTATAACTTTATCTTTATATTTTTACTTTAAGTTGATAAAACATAATTTAAAAAGTTATAAATTGAATTTGATTTATAAAATTATATGATTAATTTTGTATAATCGTGCACCCTAATGGAGGTGGATATACCCAAGCCATCAAGAGTCATGTCGAGCCTCCCTCAAGACTAATCATGTGTGCGAGAAGATAATTAGTTGTCTGGCAATATCCACACTAGGGGGGTTTGTGTGAAGGCAACCAACGACAAAGAGAAGAATTTATGCACTCACAAGTGGTCAGGTGCTTCAGAGGGCAACATATGGGTCTTAGTATGGGGATCTTGTGTTTGTAGTATAGGGAAGGAGCACTAGGACGATGTCGAGTGCATACCCTCTAGTTTTGTAGCAGCCATTAGAGGTTTGAATAGGAGAAGAGTTGTAATTTTGTGGGTGAATGGGGTGACCGGAGTTTCCAAAAGTGAGTTGAGTGCAACACCACTACATGCCCTCCCTCGCATTTCCTTTGGTGACAACTAGAACGACACAATAAATTTGTTTTTATCTACTTTTGGCTATGGTATGGTAGTCTTCATAGATTGTGGGTTGTTCATATGTCCTTCCCCTAGGGTGATTGTGGAATTGGAAATAGTGCGAGAGCAAAAGCGATAGGGTCATCAACTCAATCGATTCTAGTCACTTTGGGTCCTTATTTTTTTGTGTCTATAAGTTTTGTTGGTGAATTAGTGGTTAGTATGTGGCTGGTACCTGCTCGTGGGTTACATTATTTTCTCTTGGTGTGGTGCCAGTCCTAGACGCTGAACCCGGAGTTGGTGGTACGAATTGTGGAGGTGGTGTCGTTGGCCTCGACGAGGGGTGTTAATTGTGGTTTGAACTCGACCCATTCATTTGGTTCTAGAGCAAGAGCACACACTCTTTGTATAACATTGGTGTGCTGCCTTCAACAGTGCAGGGGAGGTCTGCGAATGTGGGAAGAATAGGCATCTCTTTGAGTTTGCTGGTGACTTGGGGCTTAATGTGGGTGGCATTGTTAGGAGGCCCTCCTCCACATATCTCCTCCAAGGTACCAAGAAGAAGTTCTTGTACGAGCAATAATGATAGAGGAAAAGCCCCAGAGACTATGCCTAAGAGTCGTCGTCAGGTCAAGGAGTCTATGCCTGCTGGTCCGAGTAGGAAAGGAAGGGGGTGTGCTATGGGCCCTCGTAGAGGACGTCAACTGCTACAGAGGAGCAGTGGCATACCCACTCATGTACCCATAGATCAATCACGACAGTCCATTAAATTACAGCTAGAGAAATACGAGAAAAATCGTAGGGAGGACCATGGAGAAGTGATGGCGACTCTAACCCAAATCTAATGCTTCCAGTGTCATCCTCGGGAATGAGTAGTGGTGGCATGGAATGGAAACACTCGCATCTTGGAGAAAGTGGAGAAGTTAGAAGCCTGGATGGCCCACTTGGAGTAACATGTTAGCTTCCCTTTCCGCCCTCTCCCTCCACCAATGGGGCTAGATAATCCAACTCCTATCACTTCTGATGATTGAGTATGTCCATAGGTGTTTTGTTTGTTCTATAGTGACTTGTCTTGCAAGAATGTGTGCTTGTGTAAAGGAAATATTAGTTAATGTGATATTTATTTTATAGACATGCTTTGATCGTTACATTCTTATAACTAGCATATATGAAGTGTTGCTAAAGGAAGCATCTCACAATATTTTGCTCGCATTTCATGAATGTAAATGAATAGATGGTGAAGCGTCACCAATATATATTTATGAATTGATTGATTAATATTTTATGTAATCATAATATCAACGTATGCTGACGACAATAATGGAAGGAAAGGATGGTGACTTGTGCAAAGGATAAATTATGTTTAACATGGTGGTAGGTAAAGAATTAATGGTCCATGTAGATGAGTGTGAGCTATAGAATGGTCCACTAAAGGAACAACCAGGCCAAAAAGATATGAAGATTGAAGATTTGTAGGTAAATGATATCATGATGATTGTAATAGTTTTTAGTTAGATATTTTGTATTTAAATGATATTTCCTTGTAAGATTTTATGACAATGATTAAGGGATGGACTCACTTATAGGCCATTGAGTAAGAGGTGAACACCTTCATAAGCGTTTAATAATAAAATTATATGTTTGTTGGTTTTCACCATATGGGGTTTATAGGGTAAATTGGTGCCTAATGATGTGATTTCTCATTGTGTCAGTTTGATGATGTTGATTCCTTGCATGATCCGACATTTATAATATCAAGTATGTGATTAACTAATCTGGTTAAAGGAATCATAAAATTGATGCAAGGTTACATCACAAAGTTTATGTTAATATGCTAAAACAATGGCTACTATTGGTTATGTAATTTACTATTCCTTTACTAAAGCAACTATATGTAATGATGATGATGTTGATTCCTTGCATGATCTGACATTTATAATATCAAGTATGTGATTAACTAATCTGGTTAAAGGAATCATAAAATTGATGCAAGGTTACATCACAAAGTTTATGTTAATATGCTAAAACAATGGCTACTATTGGTTATGTAATTTACTATTCCTTTACTAAAGCAACTATATGTAATGATGGAGATTCTATGTAATGATTAATGAGGAATTTGGAATAGTAATTTGGATAGCTATCCATGGGTAAATTGTGTACAAATTTTCTAACTCCATCCATTTTCATGCATGGTTAAGTGGGGCTATTACAATTAATTTATTATAACTTTTAGTATTTTCAATTTTATTTTTATTTTTAATTAATCTTTATTTGACCATTGATTTTAACCAATTTCTTTTAATAATAATTTATATCCTTCATCTATTGAACATTAATTTTAATTTATTATTCTTCATCCTTGTAACCATTATTCCAATCTCAACACTCTCATTACTTATAGATTTGATTAGCTCACACACTTACCTCTATTAGCTTTTTGTTCCTTGATGATGGGTAGAGCGTCCATTCATCGTACAAAGAAAACTACTACACAATCTATATATGAAAGATTCAAACAATATGAATAACTCTGAAAATATCCACATTAAAAGTAATGTAAACTAGATGGATTTTAAAATAATTTATTATAACTTATTAAAATGTAATAAATTTTAAATTATATATATATAATCTATATATAATAATATATATAAATTACGTTATTTTTATAAATTTGTGATATTTTATATATTATATATTTTTAATAATAAAATAATGGAATATAATTATAAATAAATATAATAGTTTAACAAATAAATTTTTTATACAGTAAGAATTTAAATATATTGAATGTTGTAAGTTATTGATTATAATTAAATATTCTTTTTAATAGTTAAGAAATTATAAAAATAAAAGTATTTATTTTAAATTATTATAATTTTTTTCTAATTTGTTTTGTGTAAAAAGTGTTCTTTAAAATATAAGTCTTCTATATGAATTTACTATAGTGAGAAAACCAATTTAATGTATAATTGAATCTCTCTCAAGTTGTTAGGAAGCTAATGATGGGCTCTAAACAATAGCAATACTTACGACCAAGAACTTTTGCTTAAATTTTCCAACATAAAGAAGCTTGTAGTTAGATCCTCTTCCTTTGTCTTTAATTGTTTTATTTATATATATTTTTTAGGAGATTACAGCAAAGCTACATGGAATCCATAACATGCACAACTTTTGGTTTTTTCCCAACTTCAACTAGACTTGTAGTTTTTCTTAAGATCTATGTTTTAAAAGCTTTAAAAGGGTGGTCATGGGTTATATCTGATTGTGGCCAATTGTATTTTTCTTAGAAATAAATATGATTTTATTTCCTTTTCAAGAAAAACTAATCTATGAGATACAAAAATTTAACACAAGTATTTACTTTGACTCATTACATCTTTCTTGGCTTTGGGTGTCAAATATAAGCATAACACTCTCTAAAATGGGAAAGAAGAGATATGATTCAAATTCCTTATATAAAGGAAATGAATTAGTGTTGTTGTCTTTAGATTATGCAAAGATTCACTATCAATAGTGATAGAGACTTACATTTAGTTGTAGCTTGAAATGAATTGTGATAAATATAGGGAAAAAATGTAGAAATGGAAACACAAGATCTTCTACATAAACCTCTAATTACGTGATGTGTCTTTAATTTTGTAAATTAGTTACATTTAATGTACCATTCTTTGACAACTTCATTGTTCCTTAGTTGGAAGTAATGATAGTTATGACATGGGGTGATAAACGCAAACTATAAAGGGAAAATATTTGGGGTTTAGCAAGTAGGGATTAATTTTTAAAATATACTAGCTTAGATTCATCTTAACTCTTGATCTAGCAAGTGTTTAGAGGGATTCAATCTCTTCTCACTCTAAAATAGGTTGCATCTCAAGATATTTGAAAAATCTACGTTGGCAACACACACACACACACACATATCTATATATATAAGTTCGTACTTAACAATATCATTAACAAAGTCATGGATTATGAAAGTTAGGTGCCCAAAATTCGCCAAGGTTAAATTGCCTATTTTATGTCAATTTTATTTTAATTGTTAATTTTGTTTTATTTTTATGTATTTTACCGAATCAAAATTCTTAACAAGACAGGGAATACAAGACATTACAACATCTCTTCCATATTGGATTGAAAACACCTCTCGGTGCAATCGCAATAAAAATCATTGCTTTACAATTGCCCCACGACTTACTATTAGCGACATAAGTTGTGGATTGAAATAATTTGGTTTTAAATCATTACTTCACAATTCCCCCATGAATGTACTATGTTTGACTTGGGGCTTGGAGAGAGGCATGTTTGGTGATTTTGTGGAGTGATGTTCAACCAAGTTTGTCATACAACTACTTTCTACGTCGATAGACATTATATATAGTGAGGTTTTTAGTGGCAACATTGTTTAGATTTTTCATCCTCGACACAATCTTCAACAATGTCCTCTACGTCATCATGAACAAAGCCCTGCCTTTCTTATGCCCATATGACCATCCCCTTAGACAAAATCAATGTCAACTTTATGCACCTACAAGGAGTACTCCCAATAGGATATTATATTGGACTTTCTCCTAAGATCACATAAGCAACCATAGAACCCATTGGTAAGAAAAATTATAGAAGCCCAAGCTCCCTGAGAAAGGCATGGAAGGAAAGCAGACTCCTTCTGAACCGCCTATGGTTGTCAAGGAGGGTTTAAAGACCATTCGTCTAACATAAAAGTTCCATTATTGGTATTGCGATATATTCAACATTCTCATGGATGAGAATAGATGGAAGGGTTTCAATTAGAGTAATGCTAAGATTAGTTGAGAAGTCTACAGTTCTTTCTCTCTATTTGATGTTGCCATCATGAGTTTCATTCAAAATATGCTGCAAGACAAGCTTCTCATCAAGAAGTGGAGATTTGGGAATTGGGACAATCAGGTTTTCTCTACTGTAATTTATTCTCCTCTCTTTTGCCCCTCTGATCCTTAATTATTATGTTTTCTCAGTGAACTTTGAACCCATCTTCTAATTTTGGTGGGACCTCTGATTTTTCTTTTCAGTGGGGTGGTGGGGGCAGGTTATATGAACTCAATGTATATGGGTATGGTTGTTTTTCCACGGATTTATTTGTAGGATTTAATGTATATAATAAATTTTTAATTGTTTGATAAGGTCAAGAGACATCACCAATTTAATGGTATATTAACCATTAATTGATATAAAGTCTAGGGGTACAATGTTTGGGGGTATGGTTGTTTGTCATGGGTGCACATTCTAGTCAGCCTATTCTTGTGTTTGAGGTTGTAAGGAAATTGGTTAAGGTACTTGCCACCATTAGCTTTGTTATCATTTTTATATCTTGCCTAATAAACTTGCTACAACATAGGAACTCTGAGAAGGAAACAGACAATTAGGTACTTGTGAGGCCAATGCCTTTTTTATTTTAGTGCTCACAATCATCTGTTTTTCCTTAATTGTGGTATGTTGCATAATAGAATTGGCACACTGCAGGAACCATGATGGGGAAATGGTGAAAGAGATAGTTGGGTATCTGTGGGTCTAATCTCCTTCACATTGTTTCATATTATATTTAAACAAATTGTTGATCACATATCGGAATACCCAACTCTTTAACAAAGTTTGAGTGGTGCATATGAGAATTTCATTAGTGAAGTGAAATTTTTGTGAGTTATTTCATTTTTCTTGATTTTAATTGTGATTTTATTTATGGTTTTCATGTTTGTATAACATGTTGTTTCATATTTTCTTTGATATTATGGGGCCTGATGTCACTATTGTTGACATAAACCCTTCAGATTATGTAGGGTTAGGCTTCGTAAGATCCGCCATAAAAACTTCTCTGATGTAGCTATAGGCATGGCTTGGTGAAGCTCATCTGATCCAAGTCCAAGTGTGACAAAGGACCCTTCCAAGACCTTTTACTTTCGCGATGTGTTAAATTTCATTTTTAAAAGAACATAAATGAATACATGTGCATGCTGTAAAGAAGAGGAACATGTCAATCATCAACACATGAAAACATAAGCCGTTGATAACAGAGTTCATCAAGGAGGGACTACGTCTCCAAGCCCCAGTGTCAAGATGGTGTAGGCTGCTGCATTAAGTACTGTCAATAGTGATTATGTACACAAGAGATGATGTCTCTATCATAAAAGGAAAATGCCCTCACACAGGAGTGGCTCCAAAATATGTTCCACTACAGGAACTCTCAGTCAAAAGACTCCTATCAGAATGACACAAACTCATGCATGATGAGCATCCCACCAACATGGCATAAAATGGATCTCAATGAAAACATGCATGACAACAACATGAGTATCCCATCAACATACAAAAAAGGGATCTCAAAACATAACATGACAAATCATGACAACAAGTACATCACATAGACAATTCCATGTCACATCAAGCAGGAATCATGAAAACAGTAATAAACAAGATCTCACATCATAATCAAATAGGGATTTGTGCAGCATAATGCATAACAAAAGAAGTACATGAACACATTGCATATACCTCACATCCAAGGGCCATATGAAGAAGCAGATGTCAAATTGTTGAAGTTGCTCGTGCCATCAATCTCATGGCATCGAATCGCATGGAAATGGCTACTCGCACATGAATGCTGACACCTGCATTCCACTTTAAAAAGTGGTTGAAGAATAGAATGAGAAAATGAGAAATCTGAATGCACCATAAGATTTGTGATGTCGAATAGTGCAAAATTGACTGTCCAAATTTTGGAATTCTGAGAAGTTGAGAATCTGGGGCTCAAGTAATGTTTTAGATTCCTCCTAGATTCCTCAAAGATTCTGCTCCATGGGTGGATTGGAAATCTACAACTCCAAAGGTGAATCTGACCTTGCCATTGCGATCCCTGCGGAAAACCATGAAAAACAATTGTAAACTTGACTATATTCCGACATGTAGAAAAATTACCTCCTCGGGAAAATTTCAAGGATCATGGTTCCGCTCCCTATTCCTACAGTAATCATGGTTCCACCTCCATACTAAAAAATGGTTGAAAAATGAAAAATTCTGATGGAGACACAGACAGCGCCATTGTGTTTGTGGTGTCGAGAAGTGCTGAAACCATATAAAATTTGTCAAAATCTATCAAAGTGAAAATTCGGCCCTCCTGCAGAATTCTGCCTCAAACCGCGTGCACTACCTTCCTCCCTAAGTGCACTGACAAATTGCGTTTAAATAAAATATCATGGGTGGATTTGTCAATAATGCAGTTAGCTGAGTTGGTCAAGATCCGGTTTAGTAGGGAGGAGTTTGGTCGGTCAAACCCCGCCTTCCTTTTCTTACACAATTTTTTTTTTGCTTTTAAAACAATATTCAGGTGGCTGGGCTTGCCTTGGGCAGCACACCCTGTACCTTCTCCCATCATTTCACTGTGGAGGTTCCGTGCCCGAAGGTCAGCCCACCACCCATTATGTGTTGTGACGGTTCCATGGGAGGGAGATGGGGGTCATGGCCCACCCCTCCACCATATTTATATATGCGGCAATGAAGGATGGGGGGGTGGTGGGGTTGGTGGTCCCCACCCCCTTTTATATATATATATATATATATATATATATATTTTGTTTTAATAACAACATTATGCATTCTTTTGAAATTCCTTTTTTAGCCATAAGAGTCTTTTTAACTAGACCACAATTTCACCCGGAATCTGGTGGCCGGGTTCTATCCAAATTGTGGCCTCCTTAAGCCTACCCAGTGAGCAAAAAGTCAACTCAACTTTGACTGCTTCTAACTTTCTCATCCGAACTTGGATTGATGAACCGTTTGCATCACCGCAATCACGACGACGAGATTTACGCTCTAGTCCTAGTTTGAGAATAATCCAACCATTTTTATTTTTGACCTTTCCTAAGTCCTCTTTGTCCTATGTGTGTCTTTGGAGCCACCTGGATCAATCCTCCCTACTAAGGAGCTTTTGGTCCTCCAAAATCATGAAAAATAATCTACAACTTTTTTGTACCTTGTCTGCATCACAAGTGTCCTGAAAGGTTTCACTTCCATCCCCTTCACCTTTGTTCTTCAGAGCCTTAAGCGATGAGCTGACACCTACAACCTCTGCAACCTGTAGTACATTGTTTCACAAATTACATGCTTGACTTTCGTGACCAACTAATGACCCAAACATCCCATACTTTCCATGAGTTTATAACACATACTCGATGGTCAAGTTTACATCAAGATGGATGCAAGACCCCAACTACGTCAACAAGGCCAACATATCATTGTTGCTTCAACAAGTGATGGAGAACACATCATCACTGCAACACATGATTTACAAAAATAAGACCAAGCACTATTGTCTCTTTGACAAGTGATGGAAACACGACATCACTTTCATAGTTCAACATGTGACACAAAATAAGACCAGCATCATTGTTGCGGAACGATTGATGGAAAACGCATCATCACTTTTACATGTTAAAATGCAATAAATGATTTACAAAAGCATGACCATGAAATGACAACATGTCTAGAAACCATTTTTCACTTATCAAAGTGAATGGGTCACCTCCTTGTGGTGGTTTTGCTTGTCGAACAACTGCTTCACCTGGTTCATACACCGACGCTTTGTCTTTAAGGCGCTACTCTAGATGGAGCCTCCAACAAGTGGCTCTTTTATGGCCACTTCTATCGCAATGACTGCAATAGGTTTTCTTCCTCTAAATCTGCTTAACAGGTTTCTTTACATGCTGCTGAGAGGGTCTTTCATGCCTCGTCCTTTTGTGTGTTGCCATTCTTTTCCAACACTTAGAAAATGTATGGTTATGTAATCCACAAAAGGTACATGTTTTTTCTGGTTATACCTTTCCTTGTTGTTTCTGGTGTAAGTATGGCGATGAGAGCTTTCCTTAGCTATTTCCTTGCCATGGAAACTGCCATGGGATGATGGGGATGTGTTCCCATAATTCTCTTTCCTCGATTTTGACGATGTCTCAAAAGAATATGACACCTTCAAGCATTCTCCCTCAGTGTATATAAAGCCTGCAAATTGAGGTCTCTGCACAACCTCCAACGGTTGAGTTATGCCTTGGTTATTAACGCCAATTTCTTCTTCCTGCTCATGCCTCATTCTAGTAAGGAGCCTCATGTTTGTCCCTATAATTGGGATCTCCAAATCTCCAACAAAAATCATACTATGTGAAGATGAAACCAAAAGGAAATCAACATCTTTGACCTCCGCTGTCGATTTGGAAAGAATTGATGAGGGCTTCTCATCATCTGTTGTTGGTGGTTTGCTAGTTGTCTCGGCGCATTCCCAAACTTCCTTTCTGACATACCCAAGTCTTGTTCGACATGGTAATTCCTCTACTTTGATGGGGTTGACGATGCCTTGGCCATTAACGCCCAGGCCTTTTCCTTCATACCCCATTTTCCTCAATAATTTGGAGCCAATTCCTATGGTATGATTTTCAAAAATAGCGAAATCATCATCATGAAACATACATGAATTTGGAGAACTGCTTTTTACCTCACATGGGTCTTGCTGCAACGTTTCCAAGGGCTCGTCCTTTGCTTGCAACTGTCGTAGCAAACTATGTTTCTCCTCTTTATCTTCATGTAGATGCATCTTCAATTCAGCGTTCTCTGTTTGAATACTTTGGTTGTTGTGCTTAAATTATTCCAGGGCCTCTTCCGTGGCTCGCAACTGAAGCTGCAATCGCTCATTTTCCTCTGTCTCTTTCTGTAGAGTTTCATACATTATTTCCACTGTTTTGGAAATTTTGAGCATGGTCTCGTACATTGCTTTTTCATCCTCTGTCACTGCATGTTCCATTGTTCATGCTGCAATTCACATCAACGTAAATATCGCTCTGATACCACTTGATACAGGTCCAAGTGTGACAAAGGACCCTTCCAAGGCCTTTTACTTTCTTGATGTGTTAAATCTCATTTTTAAAAGAACATAAATGAATACATGTGCATGTTGTAAAGAAGAGGAACATGTCAATCATCAACACATGAAAACGTAAGCCGTTGATAACAGAGTTCATCCAGAAGGGACTACGTCTCTGGGCCTCGGTGTCAAGATAGTGTAGGTCCCTGCATTAAGTGTTGTCAATAGTGATGATGTACACAAGAGATGATGTCACTATCATACAAGGAAAATTCCCTCATGGAGGAGTGGCTCCAAAAGATGTTCCACTACAGGAACTCTCAGTCAAAAGACTCCTATCAGTATGACACAAACTCATGCATGATGAGCATCCTGCCAACATGGCATAAAAGGGATCTCAATGAAAACATGCATGACGACAACATGAGTATCCCATCAACATACAAAAAGGGGATCTCAAAACATAACATGACAAATCATGACAACAAGTACATCACATAGACAATTTTGCATCACATCAAGAAAGAATCATGAAAACAATAATAAACAAGATCTCACATCAACATCAAATAGGGATCTGTGTAGCATAATGCATAGAAAAAGAAGTACATGAACACACTACATATACCTCACATCCAAGGGCCATTTGAAGAAGCAGATGTCAAACTACTGAAGTTGCTCGTGCCATCGATCTCACGGCATCGAATCGCATGGAAATGGCTACTTGCACATGAATGCTGACACCTGCATCCCAATTTAAAAAGTGGCTGAAGAATAGAATGAGAGAATGAGAAATCTGAATGCACCATCAGATTTGTGACATCGAATAGTGCAAAATTGACTATCCAGAATTTCACCCAGAATCTGGCCCATGTTGACCGGAATCTAGTGATCGGGTTCTGTCCAAATTGTGGCCTCCTTAAGCCTGCTGAGTGAGAAAAAAGTCAACCCAACTTTGATTGCTTCTAACTTTCTCATTCGGACTTGAATTGATGAATCGTTTACACCGCTGCGATTAGGATGACGAGATCTACTCTCTAGCCCTAGTTTGAGCATAATCCAACCATTTTGATTTTTGACCTTTCATGAGTCCTCTTTGTCTTGTGTGTATCTCTAGAGTCACCTGGATCATCATCCCTGAGCTCATCCCATTTTACCTTAATGATGGAGCATAATAGTGATCACCAATAGCATTAGCAAAGATTAATCTAACTAGACAATTCAATTTGGGATTATGCCTTTAGCAGTCGAGCTTAATCCACTGGGTTAATTTGAATTTTGGGATTAATCAAGGTGCGCTAACCCATTGAATTAATGTGAATTTTGGCTTAATTGGGATTAGCTAACCCACTAGTATAATTTGAATTTGAATTTATAGACATAATTTTTCCCCAAAGAAAAAGTCACCATTTCTATTGAAAAATTGATTGGAAATTGCATTTCATGTGCAATTGATAAATGGTGATTGAATCCTTGTTTGGGTTTCGATTGGCATCAAATATTATTCTTTTCTTTTGTGTGTCTTGAGGTCTAGTTTTCTCTATAATATGTGTGGATAGTTTATCTAATGTTCTTTCTGGTAGGTGAGGAAGAACATTGTTAATGAAAAGAATGCAAAAGTCGTGTTGCAAACAACCCTGCAAAACTAGATCGGGGTGCTCCAGTGGAAGCTTGAGAAACTATGGCATTTACAGAGTTTTGCATGAACTCTTTTATTTTTTATGTTTGTCTGTAATGAAATTTGGGACCAATTCTAGGTTTTTTAAGTTTTTCCACTCTTCCTGAATGCTTTATGTAACCCATTTACAAATCTTAGCTATTTATGGGCTTTCACAATTACATGGAGTATATATTTTACTCATTAGATCTTTCTCTTTTGCATGGTCAAAAAAGAAGTATTAAAGAAGCTCAATGAAATCTTACATTCATTAAAGCCTAGATGAGTTCTATAGTGATTGATCTATATAAATAATAAAGGAGGCTAATATTTTTCCTTTTCTCTTAATTTTTAATTTTGAAAATGTTACTTATGGTAACTTACAACTATCCTTTCTCTAAATGGTTGTGTTATGAAGGGAATTTATATGTTGTCAAATGAGCCAAGAAATTAATTCAAATGAGCATGGAAAAAATCAACATAAGTATCACAAATAGTACACAAAGATTCTTCAAATTATTTCATAAAGGCGAGCTGTTATTTCTTGTTACAATGTTCTTTGGCCACAACTAGAAGGAAGCTACTATTCCCTGATTTATCAACTACAATTGAAAGGATATACAACCCCTAGTTTATCAACTACCACTAAAAGGAGCTCCAACCTATAAATATTTACTAGAAACTATTGGAAGGAGATAGAATCCCTAATCTGCAAGCTACAAATTGCTTGATCTCAACGATTCATCTTTCATTCCAATTTCAAACTCAAATCATGAAGGTTGATTCCTTATGTAAACAAATAGATTTATCTCCTCAAACACTCACCACAAACACCTTCAAGAATCTATGATCATTGATAAATCCACCATCCACACCAACAACAGCAGTCCATCACACATAATCACAACTCACAATCTTACAAATTCGATTCTACTTTTAAAGAATTTGGACTGATATTTTTAGTTCTTTTAACTTTAGTCATATTTTACTTTTATTCTTTCATGAATCTTTATTTTTTCCTTTGCCTTTCTTCAAACATGTCTTTTTAATGTGCTCTTCAAGTCTTCAAACATGGTTTACCTGTCTCTATAAGAAAAACTAAGTTAAAAATACTCAATTTGATATTCTGGACCTTTTTATTAGGCTTTGGTAGAGCTTTCTAAATCTGGTGCATCACCAAATTTAGCTATACTGTTGAATTATCCTTCAAATTTTCCATGTCGCTATCCTGTGCTTCCAACTTGTTCATGACTTCTTTATAAAGTTTTTAACCCTCGACTTAATATTGCATTTAACGTCAAATTCCAAGTTGTCGACCTGTTCACATGCTCGAAGTCAAAAGGGGCTTATGCTTTTAACATAAAAGAAGAATATAGATCTACTTCAATTCTGAGTGATTTATGAATAAAACCTTCAAATATAGTCCCAAAACACTTTTTAACTACCAAATATCACTCCGTCAGGCCCATTGCACCATATCCCTGAAGGCTTAAGTTCTTTTTTAATTTTCTTCCATGCCCTTGGTCTAAATCACATGAATGAAATGTGTCTTGGTGCCGTAGCTTTAGCCCCTGACCTTTATTTCCTGACGTACTCTTGAAAATTATTTCAAGAACTATGCTCCAAGGTTACGTGTCCCAGAGGTTTTCCACTCTCCACTTGCACTCTTTTCATTGGTCATTGGTTCTGCCTATACATGCCATAATTTCTTGGTGTTGAGTCATCGCAGAGATATCTCCTATGCACTCTTTTATTTCCTTCCAAGGCATCATCTCTGGGATTACATGTTCTTGTGGGAACCCACCTTTCCACATGCCTTCTTAACAGTGGTCTTTGACTCTGCTCTATATGGCACGGTTTCTCACAACCTCATCATCCTCAAGAGTCTTCATTTTCACCTTTTATTTTTCTTCTGAGGTAGTTGATCTAGGATGATATGTCTCAGTGGAACTTTTGTTGTTCTCGTGGATGAATCATAAACCTGTCGGGACGTGATTTCAATGACAAGCACAATTCACCATGTCTAGACTATATGTCATACCAACTCTATCAAACTTCAATTGCCCCTGACTCTTCTAGGATCAGACCTCTAGGATGAAATTTCAAATATGGAGCCATTGTCAACCCTCTGTGCCAATCAACTCTTTCTGACCTTGCAGGATGATGTTTCCCATGGGGACCTCCCACTACAACATGCACCAACATTTTCCCTTTCCACATCTGCATCAACTTCTGCACATATTCCTAGGTCTAAATTATCCTAAGGGTGTCCCATTGGACACAACTTTTATACCTTCAGGATCATCGTTACGGGGTGACATGTCTATATGAGACCACTCCTTGCATGCTTGGACCAATTACTGAACTTCCAGGGTGAGATGTCATTCTAGTTGTGATCCACCTCTTTTTCCACCATGTCTCGACTCTAAATCATCCTAGATGATTCTATGCACCTTTTAAAAACTTACGGGAACCCCTTCTGGGATGACATGTCGAGATGACATCATGGTCATGTCATCATCACCACATGGTGCCTCCTGAGTGGTGACACATGTCACTCTAATTTGGCCCACTTGACCACCTCATACAGTTGTACTCGGTCTCAGAAACTCAATTTTTCGATGAATTTTCTTTATAAAATTAAATTGGTCAGAACTATTAAATACATAGTCGGGGTTGGGCTGTCTTTCTTCCTACTCTTCTGCAATAGCTCCCGAAGGCATGACCTCCAACAAGGTTGAAGGCTTGACTAGGTTAGGGATTGAAGCATATCATGGCCTAACTTGGAACCTTGTTGACTGGAATCATGCCCTTCTTTGATTTTTCTCCTCTTTCAAGCGTTGAACTTTGACTTGTGATAACTTTTGATCCAAGAAGCCTTTTTAAAACTTCAACATGCATTGGAAAGTTATTTCAGATCTCTATCCATCTGAATAATTTCCAAGAGAACTTAAGATTATCTATTGTACTGAAAATGATTCCAAAGTCTCTTGTCCTTTACCAATCTTCTTGCACCCATCAATGCTTTTGCAATCAATTTTCCATCATCTTCTTTTCCTTTTCCATCAATGAAAACATATTTCTAATAATTTTAGCCAATCATTTCCTCACCATTGGATCATTTAACAAATAATGTTAGAACGCAAAGGACGAAGCCATGAGTGTAGACCACCCTACAATTGATATACATTGTCAATCTATGTAGGTGATCATAATTGTCGATACGGAGGTTCACAAATCAAATAGCACCTAGTCACCAAAATTTTTAAATGGCCATTTGGATTGAACCCTCATCCAAGGGTTTTGAGTTGCGACACCAAGCAAATTTGGAGCCCCGATAAGGTTTTGAGCATCGGGATTTTGATCATGTGGGTAGAATAAGAGGACTGTAGGCTAGAGAGAGACTTAGGCACTGCAAGGAGACAAAGAAAGGTCCCAGTGCACATTTACGTTGCATTGGCCTCATCCAAAAAATGGTAGCTAGAGTGTTTCCCATAACGTTTCTTAACCATCAATGCATTTCCAAGATTTTTTCATTATTTTTCTAATATTTGGGTGCCCCATATCATTGTTAAAAATACATTTCCTTTTAAAATTTCATTTATTAGAGGTTAAGAAGATTTATCTTATATATAGCATTAGGGAAATTAAAGTACTCAGTACATTGTGGATATGTGATTCATATTGGCCTTTAAGAGTAGCCTATATTTGGTGACACTATTTAACTTGATGCTTTATAAGTTTCCTTCTTTTATATATGGTTATTTTATAGATGGAGCAAGCTATTGCTTCCCTCTCATGACATGTTAGTTGCAATGGGGATTTCAGAAATTGACAACCTATTAAATATGAGTAATTATTTGAAGTAACATGCACAAATGATTAGAATTTGCTATAAAAAATGAAATGTAGGAAACTAAATTATTTGTTAGATTATATAACTTATATTTACGGAAAAATGAACAAATTAGAAAAAATAATGTTTTTATAAATGTGGTATTTTACATTTCCTTTAAAATATAACTCATATCATTTCATTAACACATCTATTTCATATCTAAATTTTGAAACAAATTTTCACAATTATATATAATATTTAGTTCATGTGTGGCATTAATTTTTATATTTTTCAATGTTAATTTTATATTTTTTTTTAAATTAATAAAATTAATGAATTTTTGTAATTTCAAAGTCAAACATTAAAACTAGGTTTAGGTCATTAATATGATCAAAGTTTCTTTATTTGTAGATCTCAATCTATACTTAAACAACATGTTACTTGTTTTTTAGATGGGTAAGGAAATAAAAAGCTACAACAAAAACAAGAAGGTAATGTACTTTAAAATTATTGCACACACACACAAACACACACACACACACACATACACACACACATAGTTGATTTCACCCATGGGGAATTTGAACCTTAAATTTCATAATTTACATAATACTTCATAACATGACAATCATCAATTGAGCTACCCCAATGGGCTATCACACAAACACACACAAGTGTTCATTGGTGACAAATATTTGGACTATATTCTAAAAGCACATCTAAAAAAAGATAATAGAAGGAATTAATAAAGTGAGTGTGTTTTCGTTTATAAAGTCTAAACCATTGGTGAATCACTTCAAATATAAACCCAAAGCATCCATCTCATCCAACATGTAAAAGGAAAAAAGGACATTCCCATCTTCTTCTCTTTTTAAATTTTGCATGAATGCATCCACACATTGTAAAATCGCATGCATGTTTTAAAAGTGCATGCACCACTTAAGCGCACACCATTTTTACAAGATCACAAAATTGAGAAGTACGTGTGCATTTTTAATGTATATTAACCACTTGAAACTCCCTCATATTAGCATGCTTGGAAAGAAAATGTACATTGCTAAAAAATTATTTTAAGGGAAAATGACCCATTTTTCTCCCTTAATAATAACCAAACCTTCTATACCCATCTCCTTTCTCCTTTGTGGAAAACTACGTAATGATAGGGAAAGTTATCACTCCAAGGTGAAAAGAAACCCATGGAGAGGGAATGCATTATCATTGGAGGCCTTGCTTATAATGCTTGAGTACTAGAAGGTTAATTTCTTGTCTAAGGCCTTTGTTTTCCTTTCTAGCATGGTCTGGGGAGCTTATGCCCATCACTACTACCCAAAAAAAAATAATCAATACCATATCTAAGTTGGAGGAAAAATATCCCATATAAAAGTCCTATATGGAATTATAATGAAACTTCCATGATGCTCAAGCCTAATAAGGTTTGTTAAATGCATAAGGCCCTTAGTGTCCTTCTTTGACCACTATTAAGACCCACATAACCACTAGTCTTATTGAAAGCATCATAATGTCCCTTTTAAACCACTCATAGCTTAAATATCCCAAATGAGGTCATGTTTTATGGGTTGTAGGGGTATTTCACAGTGATTGAGCCTAATAAGCATCATTCATGGAAAAAGGACCTTGTTTTTCTCTCACACCCCTTCTTTAGACCTTAGTATTGATTATTAGTTCACAATAACCTAGTCATGGCACACATATCCCAACTGGATGTAACTAATACCATATATAGGTCATCTATGGCAATTCAAGGACTCATTCATGGCACTTATCTTGAGAATCATGGGCTAGGGTTGGAGGAATTTTTTTCACCTAGGTTGAGTATGGTCAATGAATCAAGACCCATCCATGATGTCTAAGACCTTATAATGATAAGCATATTCAACTTAGATGCTAAAATATCCTTAAATAAGTACCATGCCATTGTTTCTAAGGTGTTGTTTATAGTGCTTGAGTTTCGTTAGGTTCAACTAGGGCATAAAATCTGTTAGGCCAGGAGGTAACTCCTCAAATGAAATTGTATTATTCATTTAGGTTGTTCATTATTATATATAAGAGGGAGTGACTATTCAGTTTCATCTCCCGATGACTCTCCGTTTCCTCTATTATTTATTTGCACTAATTACAATTGTTCAACCAATCCCTATGATTAGGTGTCAACATTCCCCCCCTTAATCTGAATGGATGTTGATGAGTCCAAGCATCGTTCTCAATCTTTCAAGCTTTTCTCTTCCAAGCGCTTTGGTGAAGATGTCTGTATTCTGCTCATTAGTGGAACAATGGTGAAGATGGATTATTTTGGCCTCAACATGATGTCGAATCAGATGAAATTTTGTTTTTATGTGCTTCGTTCGATCATGGAACTTTGGATTCTTGGCCAACTTTATTTCTGAGGTATTGTCAATCATGAGTGGAGTCGATTTTACTTGTTTTACCTGCAAATCTTCCAGTATTTTTCTAAGCCACACAATTTCTTTTGTTGCCTCAGTTGCTGCCACATATTCTACCTCTGTTGTGGAATCTGTTGGAACTAATTGTTTGCATGATCTCTAAGAGACAACTCCCGATCCAAGACTCATAACATAACCCGAAGTAGATACCCTAGTTTCTTTGTCTCCATTGAAGTCTGAATCAGAGTATCCAATAAAGCTAAAGTCGGCCACCTGTGTATACTTGAGTCCAAAGTCTTGAGTTCCCTTCAAGTACTTTAGAATTATTTTTGCAGCAGACCAATGTCCCTCACAAGGCTTTTGCATGAACCTGGAGAGGATTCCAACAGCAAATGAAATGTCTAGTTTGGTAGTAGTCAGGTAGTTGAGACTTCCTACAAGCTTTCTATACTTTGTTGCATCCTCAAATTATTTTCCTTCAATTGATGTGAGCTTTGAGTTTTGTTCCATTGGAGTAGTTAGAGGATTGCATTCAGTCATGCCAAACCTGTTCAACAGATCTCCAATTACTTCTTTTGAGAAAGGAATATGGACTTCAGATGTTGAGTTACTTCAATACCAAGATAGTAATGAACATTGCCCAAATCACTCATTTCAAAACCTTTCCTCAATTCATTCTTTATGGATGAAATGTAGCTCTCATTATTCCTTGTCATCAAAAGATCATCTACATATACCATAAGATATACAACTGTTTTTCCAACCTTCTTGATAAACAAAGTTGCATCATCAAGATCATAATGTTTGAAATTGAGTTTTAGAAGATGCTCAATTAGTTTTTCATACCAGGCACGCGGTGCTTGTTTGAGGCCATACAAGGATTTCACAAGTTTGCATACTTTATGTTCATGTTCTTTCATAGCAAATCCTTCAAGTTGGGATATAAAAACATTTTATTTTAGATCTCCATTCAAGAAAGTAGTTTTTACATCCATTTGATGGACTTTCAAACCATTCTGAGCTGCTAGGGCAAAGAGTGTCTGGATGGTAGCCCATTTTGCTATGGGGGCAAAAGTCTCCTCATAATCTACCCCTTCCTTTTGTGCAAAACCTTTTGCCACAAGCCTAGCTTTGTGCTTGTCAAGTGAGTCATCAACTTTATACTTGTTCTTGTAGACCCACTTGTAGCCAATTGGTTTGGTTCCCAGTGGAGGATCAACCAGCTTCCAAGTGCCATTCTTTATCAAGGCATCATACTCCTTTTGCATTGCTTCTTTCCACTCATCATGAGAAGAAGCTTCTTTGAAGGAATTTGGTTCAAAATCTGTACACAAATTCAATTCAGAATCATAAGAAACATCCATATCAACAGGTGAATCAGAGTCATCTACATCACCTCCATTTTGTCAGGTTGAATTTCTAGTTTTTGTCTTTCCAACCTCGTCAAGGTGAACACTTTCAAGTGTCTTTGTTAGCCACTTTAGGGGACCTTTCTGAGATGGTCAATGCTGCTCAGTTGATTGAGTTGGGACTGAATCAAGATTGAGTCTCCCAATTCTATCAATCACATCACTCAAAGTATCATCCATTGTTGGAGTTTCATATGGGGGAGAGAGTGCTTCAGAAGAATATTCCAAAGGTTGATCTAGTATAGGAATCCCCCCTTCAAGATGTGGAATCTAATTATCAAATTCTTGAAATGTTTTTACATTTGCGAATCTATCTGAGCGATCAAGTTGCCACTCAACAACGTTGTTAGTTTTGGATGATTCAAGAAATATTACATCTCTAGATACAACAAATTTTTTATCGACTTCATCATAGAGATGGTATGCTTTGGAGGTGTTTGAATACCCCAGGAAGATACACTTACGACTTCTTGCACCAAGTTTGTTTCTATGTACCTTTAGTATCAAGGCATAACATGTGGAACCAAAGACCTAGAGATGCTTTATCGAAGGAATGTGCCCATACCACATTTCATAAGGAGTCTTGTTTCTAATAACATTAGATGGACATCTATTCTTTACATATACAACACATAGAACTGCATCAACCCAAAACATCTATTTTACATTTTTGAAAAACATCATGGAGCGCACTATATTTAAGATTGTCCTATTCATTCTTTCAGCTACTCCGTTCTGTTGGGGATTATAAGGCACAGTTGTTTGATGTTTGATTCCATGTTGACGAAGATAGTTTTCAAATTCATTTGAAGTGTATTCTTTTCCATTATCAATGCAAATAGAAAAAATATGAGATTGTGCATCATTTTCAATTAATGTATGAAAGTTCTTGAATGTTTAAAAAACATTAGATTTGTTCTTCAATAAATAAACCCAACACATTCTGGTGTAGTCATCAATAAATGTCACCATATATTTATTTCCATTTGCAGAAGGAACAGGTATTGGACCACATAAATCTGAATGAATGAGTTCAAGTTTTCTATGTGCCATGGAATGTGAATCATGAAAAGACTGTTTGTTATGCTTTCCTAGAATGCAAGCATCACATTGCTTAAGTTTCCTAGGAATTGTAGGGAAACCAGTAACACCATTTTTCTTCAACAAGTGGACGTTGTCATAGTTCAGGTGTCCAAATCTAGCATGCCATAATAAACTTGATGGAAATGTACCTTCTTCATAATGAGCATTGTATGTGAAATTTTGTGCACAAGCAGAGGTACCCTGCAGCTTGAGAAGCGTTTCTTCTTCTATCCCTGTCATGACAAGTGAGTGGTCTAATGCTTTTCTCACCTCAACCTTGCCATGAAACATATGAATGGAGTTTCCTTGCTAACGGATGTGGACCAATGACAACAAGTTTCTCCTCAATTGTGGGAGATATAAAACATGATGCAGAAGAAAGTCTAGAAGACCAGGAAATTTAAGCCTGATTGTGCCAAGCCTTGATGGCTTGAGTTTTGATTTGTCTGAAAAGTATACTACTCCATCAACATTGTCAATAAATTCTTCAAAGAAATCTCTTCTAAAAGTCACGTGGCAAGTTGCCCCTGAATCAAGCAACCAATCATTTTTCCAAGAAGTAAGTGAAGCATTAAATAAGTCTTCATTTACTCCAATATTACAGTGTGCCACAACATAGTGAGCGGATTCAGGTGCTTTACGTTTCTCTTTGTCATTATTTTCACCTTTGGGTTGGTTTCTTTCCTACTCAATTCTGTCCCAAGGAAACTTGCATATGGATGCATCATGTGATCCATCTCTTTTGTAGCGTATGCAATGCAAATCTGACTTTTTTCCTTGAGAGTGTCAGCCTCCCCTGCCTTTGAAATTTCTTCCTCTTCCTCTGGAAGAATCTTGAGAAAGATTCTTCTCTCTATGTGCAAGACACACAACCTCTTCAGAAGACTGAGGAGTTGTCTTCTTCCCAAAAGCTTTCTCTCTTTGAGAAATTTTTTTCACAAAGGAGTCAAATGTAATATCTTTGAGGTTTCCATTTGCTTGCAATGACTCAAGATAATTTGAGTAAGTGGGATAAAGTGCATTAAGAAAATGTATCAGAGCAACTTTTTACCTCTTGACCATGTTTATTTCTCAACACCTATTTCTAGAACATAAATTCTAGTCGTAACACTACCCATAACACTTCCACTTAGAGACTAAAGACCACTTAAGAAATGAACCTTGATAAAATTAAAAAAGAACCTAAGGCACTTGTTTTCATTCTTTAATGACTCGTAGGGAATGATGACCACTCCATGGTGTGCAAAAAAATCCATTAGCCTCCATATCCAAAGTGAATTCTAAATGTCCTTAGAGACTTATGGTTCCATGTCATTTTTCATGGTGTTTGATTCTGGTAATGTTTGTTTGGGGATTGGGGGTAAAACCTTTCTTCCTTGAGGTAATTTATACATTGAGAACCATCCCTAATGCTTAATACATAGATTCAATACACTCATATCCTTTAGCAGGCCAAAGAAATCCTACAGGGTTCTCGTGTTGTGGTTTTGGGACACATTCATGTTGCTTCAACATGAGAAGTTATGTATATGATTTAAGGTTATTGTTTCCCACCTTTGATCACGATCAAGGGTTTGAGGTTATTTTTTCCCTACTATGGTCATGATTAAAACCCCAAGAGCCATCTACAATGCACATTACATCTTAGTGATGCATATATCTAACTCATATGCCAAAGACTCCCCAGTGAGAGCTCATGTCATAGCTTCTAGGTTTTTTCATAGTGCTTAATCTCGAGAAGCTTCAATTATGGCATAAGCTCCTTGTTTCAACTATTCACCATGTTTAGCTCTCAAAATCCATTTCTAGTGCACAAAACCTACTCATGATGCCTATATCCCACTTGGAGACTTCAAAAGAAATCCTATAAAGGATTTATGTGTTAGTTTAAAGACTTTTTCAAGGCTTTCGATCTTGAGAATTTTTAACAATATCCCTAGGCATCCTCCTCATGGTGCCCATATCGCACTTAAAGGCCTACAAAGGATTTATGTGTTTGTCCCTAGACTTGTTCATGGCTATTATGCTCGAGAAGATTCAATAATATTCCAGGGTATTAGTTTTCCTTCCTAAACCATTGTTAATGCCTCACGATCAATCCTCAATACATAAAATCTCTTATTAGTAGTCATATCCAACTTCGATGCCAAAGAAACCCTAGAGAGTGCATATGTTATTTCGAAAAACCCCTAGAGAGTCTTTTTGTAATGAGTTGTAGGTGTCATTCATAGCAATCAAGCTTAAGAATCTATGGGTAGGGCCTATGACCTAAGTGTTTTCCTCACTAACTATGATACTTAAGCTTGAGAAGGTTTAGTAAGGTCTTAAGCCTCTTCTTGACCCCCCTACCATGTGGGTCATATCTCACTTGAATGCTAAAGAACAACCATGGCCTATGATAACCATTGTTAGTGTGGGATTATCACACATTCTTGTTTATGTATCACTTTGTGGTTTAATCATGGCAATCATATCCCACTAGTAGGTAAAAATGCACTTAGGGATCCCATGTGGTGGTTCAAGGTGCTATAACCTAAAGGGTTCATGGGTTGTAGATATTGTTCATGGTGCTTGAGCTTCAGAAGCTTAATTTAAGAAAAATGGTCCTTATTGTCATTCCTCTACCTTGATTAGATCTTGAGACCTATTCTTGGTTCACAACTAACCAGTTCATGGTGAACATATCCCAAGTGGAGGTGAATAATACCATATAGAAGTCATAAGTAGTGGTTTGAGGCCTCTTACCTTGCTATCGAGCCTAAGAAGCATGTTTTATGCCTACATACCTTTGTTTCCCTCCCTTAAATATGGTTAAGGACTTGAGACATATCCTTAATTTTAGAGAATGCCATCAATATTCAAGTTGGATGCCGAATGCTACATAAACTTGGTATACCCAAAAAGGCTCAACAATATTCCGAAAAACTTCTATATATAACTTGAAGTCAGAAATTCACTAAAAAATTTAAATAAATACATGCAAATAATCAACATTCAGATTTTTTTCCAAACATGTTTTCAAAATTAACTTTATAAATTTACCATTAAATAAAAATTAGAGAGTTTTGATGCATTTTTTCAAACATGTTTTCAAAATTAACTTTATACATTTACCCTTAAATAAAAATTAGAGAGTATTTTATGCACAATTACCACGGTGCCGTGTATTAATGACCTTAACTATCTTTTTAACAGAGTAAAAGGTTAAAAACCCCTAAATTCACCTTTGCGTGAACCACATACTTGCATTGGGTCCACGGCTCTAGTTCCAAACAAAATTATACCCTTTTTAAACCGAGCTACTATTAATCAAAATTGTGGGTCGGTAGATTATATATATGCGAGGCAGCCAAGGCAAATATCCGTGTAACTTGTTGACTGGTTGTGTTCCATTTCTTCTCAGCGTGAAGCTCCTGCAGTGGTATTTGCAAAGGGAGATTTGGTAGGGGAGGACTGTAGAAAACAGTACTTGGAGACGTTTTGTATAGCTTTGTTGTTTTTGTCAGGATCTGTCATACCTGCTTCGAGAAAAGCCAGTCATTTTCACGAAACTGGTATTTATTCTAGTCTCCCCAATACATTTTTCTTTGTTTTACTGTTGTATGAAGAGGGTTCAGACAATTATATTTAAGGTTCAGTACGTTTTTTTATTATTTGTGGTGTGATTTTGAGAAATTGAGAATTTCAACTGCTTCTAGGTATTCAACTGCACTTGAATTTTGTCTGATTGCGAAAGCCTGGACTTTATTTTCAAGAATTGCGGTGCTCGTGCTGTTGATCTAATTTATTTTTGGACCGTTTTTAAGCGATCATACCTCTTCTTCGTGTTCTTGCTCACAGTGCACAGTGAGTTTGAATAATTTTATTCTGGTTGGAACACAGGCCTTCGGAGTTACCTTTACTTCTTGTGCCTTACTGAAATTATGCGAAGTGCTCATTTTGCTTTCGAAAATTCGTGGTAGGATATAAAACAATAACATATTTTTCCGCACTTCCGCAGTTCTCGCCAGTGAACAAGATGACAGGCAACAACAAGAAGGGTAGGCAGAAGAGATCTGAGCAAGTAAAAGCAACGTTTGCAAACGATGCCTCTTCCGCTCGCGAAGATGATAAAGTATCGAAGTTGAACGACCTCAATCAAATCTTGGTTAAAGAAATCACAGGCTTAAGAGAAGAAAAAGGTATTTTGTCCACAAATCTCATTGTAATGCAATTAGAAATTGAATATAGAAGGAAAATGACTGAAAATTTGAAGGAGGCTGAGAAAGAATTGAGAAAAGAACTTACAAAAAAGGATAAGGAATTACAAGCTACGATTTCTCAAACAGGCAAACAATTGCAGGAAGCTGAGGAAAGATTCAATGCCGAAATATCTGCAGAATTAGAGGCAACTGGTAAAGGTGCGAAACTGGAAAAGGATGTGCTTTCATCACAGATTGTAGAAGCCAAAAAGGATAAGGCCAAGATCACTACAGGAAGTCAAATAGCACAGGAAGCGTGGAATGTGGAGAGGGAGAAAAGGTTGAGCAGGCTTGCGGAGCTACAACTGAACCTTGATTTCATGGCTAGCCAGAAAGGGCCACTCAGCCAGACAAATAGAGAGCTAAGGACTGAAGCGGAGTCTTTGAAGGCCCATTTGGTATCAGAAATTGAATCTGCAAAAAGAATGACTAAAGAATGGAAGGAGGCTGAGAAAGAATTGAGAAAAGAACTAGCAAAGAAGGACAAGGATTACCAAGCTGCAGTTTCACAAGCAAACAAACAATTTCAGGAAGCTGAGGAAAGATTTAATACCGAAATTTCTGCGAAAGAAAAAGAATGTGAAGCAGTTAATCTTTACAACAAGAATCTGGAGGCTACTGTTTTGCAGTTGAAAAGTCAAATTCAAGCTAAATGCTCAGAGTTAGAGGCAACCAGTAAAGGTCGGAAATTGGAAAAGGATGTGCTTTTATCACAGATTGTAGGAGCTAGAAAAGAGACCGACGAGATCACTACAAGTAAACAAATGGCACAGGAAGGTTGGAATGTTGAGAAGGAGATCCTGTTTAGCAGGCTTGGAGAGCTACAAACGAACCTTGAGTTGATGGCTAGCGAGAAAGAGTCACTGAGCAAGAGAAACAGAAAGCTAGGGACTGAGGCGGAGTCTTTGAAGGTCCAGTTGGTATCAGAAATTGAGTCTGCAACGAAAATGAGTAAAGAATGCAAGGAGGCTGAGCTAGAATTGAGAAGAGAACTTGCAAAGAAAGATGAGCAATACGAAGCTGCGATTTCTCGAGCAGGCAAACAATTGCAGGAAGCTGAGGAAAGATTCAATACAGAAATTTCTGCTAAAGAAGAGGAGTCTGGAGTGGTTAATCTTGTTAAAAAGCATCTGGAGCATACTGTTTTGCAGTTGGAAAATCAAATTCGAGCGAGATCTTCAGAATTAGAGGCAACTAGTGAAGGCCGGAAATTGGAAAAGGATGTGTTTTTATCACAGATTGCAACAGCCAAAAAAGAGACTGCCGAGATCATTAGAAGTAGCCAAATGGCACAGGAAGCTTGGAATGCTGAAAAGGAGATCCTGTTGAGCAGGTTTGCGGACTTGCAAACGAACCTTGAGTTAATGGCTAGCGACAAAGAGTCGCTGAGCCAGACAAACAGAAAGCTAGGGACTGACGCGGAGTCTTTGAAGACCCGGTTGGATGAGTATGATGATAAACTGGTAAGCATAGAAGATGAAAGGCATGTGTTGAAAGCTGTGTCCGTAAGCAATGCAGAGAGGTTGGAGGCTTTACTTAAACAAAACGCAGCGATGGAAGAAGAAATTAGTAGCCTTAGAAAGCGGACGGAAGAAAATGTCAAGCAACACTCTGATGTAATTCAACAATACCAGGTAGCAGAAAATTCTCTTAAACAAGAGAATCAAATGCTACATAAAGAGGTTCATAGAATCAGGTTTTTGATTGAAACAAAGAATAAAATAGTTGAAGAAAGGATAGTTGAATATAACAAACTTAGCAACCAGGTGGAGCAGTTGTGCCAAAAAATTGTAGAGTGGCAGGAAACACATGCCAACGTAGTGCAGGAAAAGGACAAACAGATGAGGGAACTTGAATCACTTCATGCAGAGGCTGTCAAGAGAATTGAAGCGATGGAGGAGAAACACTCTGAATTGTTCAAAGAAAAAGAACAAGCAAAGGTAATTAACTCACTGCTTTCCCGAAATCCCAAAGAGTCAACCAAAAGAGATGATGAATTTACAGAAAAATGTTTGCAGAGTCAGCATACAACTATAGCACAAGAAGAACAGAGTGAGTTAGTTGAAATTGTTAACAGTATGGATGTTCAAGAAAAGCCAAAATCGAACAATATGACAGGAAAGCAAAATCCAAGCAATGTCAATAAAAAGCTGAACCCAAAAGATGCCATTGCAATGGAACGCATGCAGGAGAATTGTTAAAATTGGCAACTAGGGCCAAACTCCATGTGGGTCAGCTTATTTATGGCAGTTGATATTTTTATTGGATCCCTCTCATTGAGAGGTGTAGGATTGATCTAAAGATCATCCGATTCCGATAAG
>APFE030938883.1:49415-123302 GCA_000404065.3 Pinus taeda | reverse complement strand
GGCTCGCGCCATATCGTGTGTCCTCTTGTCTTGGCTTGTCTTCTGCGTTTTATATTTATGTTCTATCTGCAGTTTATCGTAATGCTGATGTGATTGCTAACTGTGAAAATTGAAATAAATTGCTCTAGCATAGAACATACCTAAAATTAACATTGGTGAAGAACATTGAAGAAAACTCCAGAAAGTTTGTTGGCTAGATGAAGGGTCGGTGGAAAGTGTAGACTATCTACTAAATCGTTGCTTGGGGGAGTTCGTGCACTGCTGAGTTTTGGTAGACCTAGTCTATCTCCCAGGAACGGATATGAGACGGATTTGCTGCTGAAATCTTGTGTGGCAGGGTGAGGTCCCACAGATCCTCACTAATACAGAGTTTGGATATGAACTAGTATCAATCAGCCTCTTGGTGCCCCTGTCTGAAGGTAGTGTTCTGAAAAATGTCATGATCATTTGTGTGGGGTTTGGTCTGATGGTAGGCTGAAGAATATGGGCTCAGAACTTGAGAGCCTCTCGCATATATAGGGCCAAACATCTCTGATCGAGATACCTGAAAAAGTCAGCGAGGGTCTGAGAATCTTTGAACAAGCAATGGAACCATCCTCTGATCTCGTAGTAGACAGGGCATCCAAAAATGAAGTGCACCTCGGTCTCCACTTCCTGTAAATGACATGCCTAACAGATTCTGTCTAGTCTATCAATCTGGTGGTCCATGTGTTAAATTGGCAACTAGGGCCAAACTCCATGTGGATCAGCTTATTTATAACAGTTGATATTTTTATTGGATCCCTCTCGTCGAGAGGTGTAGGATTGATCCAAAGATCATCCTATTCCGATAAGTATTTATGGAGATATGAATTTATTTTGTTTATGTAATTATTATCAAGCCGACCAGCACTTATGTAGGCTCTAGAAGCTCAACCGACGTGTCTATTCATCATCTTCGTTTTAGTATAAATAGAAGAGGATTTGAAGTCATTTGTGCACACATTCTTTAGGTGATCTTCTCCTCTCCACGTCTTGGGTTTTTGGTGAAGGAGAATCACATAAAGGATACGCTGGCCTATATACAAAAGATAGCCCTTAAACGCAGCAAGAAAGTGACTCATAAATATCTATACAGACAGAAGGACAGCAAGGGAAGCATGATGTACATGATGCATGGGCAGCATGCTGTATGTGATAATGGGCAGCATGATAATGGGCAGCATGATGAACAGCAGTGATAAAATGCCATCTGTTAGAACAGCATGATGATGATGATGCACATGGGTATGGGCAGCATGCTGTATGTGATAATCGGTAGCATGATAATGGGCAGCATGATGAACAGCAGTGATAAAATGCCATCTGTTAGAACAGCATGATGATGATGATGCACATGAGTATGGGCAGCATGCTGTATGTGATCATGGACAACATGATGCATGGGCAGCACAGTGATCATGAGCAGCATGATGGTGCTACACAGTAAGGTGCAGCAAATGGACGAGATGCAGAACGATGATAGGTGAAGGAGTCACCTTGAGAATCAGTTGAAGCAGAATGTATTCAACTGATCTCATCACGATACGAAATGATCTATGCTAGATCTAGATAAGTCAAAGTATTGACTGCTGTTGTAAATGTACTCTCTCTCTCTTTCTCTGCTGAACTTTGAAGATAAAAGAAGATTTGATCAAAGGGTTTCCCCACACATTGTGGGGTTTGTCCCTGGCTCGCGCCATATCTGGTGTCCTCTTGTCTTGGCTTGTCTTCTGCGTTTTGTATTTATGTTCTATATGCAGTTTATCGTAATGCTGATGTGATTGCTAACTGTGAAAATTTAAATAAATTGCTCTAGCATAGAACATACCTAAACTTAACATCCCTTTTATGCCCCTGCTAGTTTGATTGGTAATAGGCTGAATACCCATGAGTGGTTGTAGATGTATTTTCTAATGCACTTGGCATGCTCTAGAGTGTTTTTTACCCACTCCACTTTGCCTATTTCCTCAAGCATGAGGTCTATGCAATGTGCAGCACATGGAGTCCAAAATATGGTCTTATATTTGGACTCAATTGTCTTTCCAGCAAGAACATAGTTTGACGTATTATCAGTGATGACCTACACAACATTATTCTCCCCCACTCCCTAAATAATCCCATCCAAAAGCTCAAATAAAAGAGTTGCATCCTTCACCTTATTAGATGCATCAACTGATCTCACAAACATGGTTCCTTGAGGGCAAGAAACAAGGAAATTAATGATAATGTAGTTATTTTCATCAGTCCATCCATCTAACATGATTGAAAAACCTATTTTGAGCCATGACTCTTTATACTCAGCCAAATACTCATCAATGGAAGCAATCTCTTTTTGCAAAAGAGCTCCCCTCAAGTCATGCATAGTACAACCTTTGAAGCCCTTTCCTGTAGCTATAACAGAGTCCCACATAGCTTGGTAATAAGGTGTGTGAGTAGCATTAAATGGGATATCTGCATCTTAACACCATTTAGCAATGTATTGAAAAGAAGATTCTTTGCATTATTTTTCCAATGTTCATCCAAAGTGGATTGACGACTTGGCTCGGAGGAAGTGGGATTAACAAAGGCAGTGGGGGTGGAGGATGAGAAATAACTCTGGATGTTGTTATGAATAAATATATAGGAAATAATGTAAATGACAATAATCATAAATAATTATTAATTAATTAGTACTTACGTTGAAAAGGCATGTCTAAATGAGACATGACTCCCAAGGAAGATACACCTGCTTGGTATATAAGCAAGCTTCTCGTTCTCATTGTAACATCATTCTTATTCACACATTTAATATATAATATTTGTATCCTCATGTATATCTTTATATTCCAAGTCTTCTGGAGTAATTAATCTAAAGAAGGAGCTTTGTTTGCTTCAGATGCTCGACGTCTTTGTTCCTTTAGATTGTGGGCCTTGATGACAAAACCCAAGAGGAGGAACATAATGAAAGCAGTCATTGGCGGAAGGGATAGAAGGGGAGTCTTGAATCTCGAAATCATCATACGCACTCTCTTTCATGCCTTGTAAAATTTCCTTCTTCCTTGCAATTTCTTCTTCGATAGCCTTCTCCCTATCCATATTCTCCTTAAACTTCTCAAACTTGGTAACGTATTATGCCCTAACAGGACCTATCACTTCCTTTGTTGCATCACATGGCTTTACTTGGTCTCTTATCCCAGCCAAGTGTTGTTTCAACCTGAGAATACCCCCACGTCCAATAGATTTATTGCAAAATTTACATATCATTTTTCCATCAATCACATCACAATGAGCCCATGCACTTTCCTTGGCTTTTTGAGGCATGGTGACTAGAAATATTTGAAATTTGCAAAGAAATCTGCCATTAAAAAAAATGCAGCTAAGAAAAATGGAAAACCTAAGATAAAATTGGGAACAAAAATGGACATATTTAGCCTACAAAATTTGATAGCAAAGAACTAGAGATTTGATAACAATGTAACATAGAACACAAAAAAATTAAATGCATGGGCAGCGGTGAAATATGGATTTTTTCATGTAAAAATCCTTACCTGGAAATGCAAACTAGCTTCCTTAGCCTCCTCTTGAATATGCCAAGTCTACTAATAGCTGCAACCTATTTCCAAAATAGCTCCAAGTTCAACTCCAAGCCTCCAAGATGACTACTCCAGCAAACACTCAACACTCTCCAAGCTCCCAATGAAACTCACAAAATCTCCAAATGAGATGTGTGAGACAAATGAGAAGGGATACCTCCATTTATTGGCTTGGAGGGGGTGTTTTTGGAGGGAAAAAACCCTTAGTTTCCCTCCAAACCACCTTGGAAGCTGCAAAACAACCTCCCAGTGGGTCTGTGTTAAGAAATCTAGGGGGAAGCAGGTGTAGGCGATTTCTCTTTCTTTAATAACGGGTTGTGATGTATTTTTACTTTACTTGATTAACTTTTTTCCTTCATTATTATTAGTGTTCTCTATTATCAAACAACTACCAAATCATAAAGAACAATGAGACAATAGGAGACAAGATATAGGCGATCAACCAAGGCCAAAACCTCTCCAACTAAAAGGAAAACCCACCAAAATCCTTCTCTTCTTATAGAACTTCAATTGACGAATTCCAAGACCTATGACCCTTAACCAAGACCCTCCAAGGCCAAGTCATGCTACCTTCTCGATGAGCTTTCTTTCTAGCAACAAACTTCGACCTTCTAGCAACTTCGGCCCTAGCAACAATTTATGCAACTTTGACCTATCAACTTCAACAACTTTGACCTAGCACCTTCACCGCTTTGACCTTGATGTAATTTCAGTAGCTTCGACCTAGCAGCGTCACAACTTCGATCTAGAGGCAACATCACATCTTCAACCTCATAGTTTCACAGCATCGACCTTGCAACTTCACAGCTTCGACCTTGCAGCTTCAGAATTTCCTCTGGCCCAGAAGATGTAGAAACACTAACGAAAGAGAGAGCAAGAGAGGCCCAAAAACTTCGATCTTGATCTTCTTCTTCTTCTTCATCCTTTTCCAGCTTTTATCTTGAGGAGATCGAAATTGCTTGAGTGATTGTACAAATGAGGTCAAATTCCTTCTTATTTATAGGATTGTACAAATTGCTATTTTGATGTCGACTTGTCCCTTCATGTAGGCCGACTTGATCTTTGTGCCATGACGAGGTCATATAGGGTCTTTTGACTCTATTTTGACTCAATAAATTTTTCTTTACAATACGTAACATGCCCAAATGGGTCTTCAATACATGATAGTGACTCAATTGACTTTATGACAAACCTAGAAGCACTCAATGGGTGCTTGACCTAAAAATAAATTTCCCTTGAGCATGAAACCATGCCTCAAGAACACAAATAATAAATTTATTTTTCTCTTTTCATTAAATACATAAAATCACGATTACATATGGCATTATGAAGATCGAACCTAGTTACTTATTTCAACACTCCCTCTTAATTAGGGAGGTATTCATAGTCCATATGAGGTACTTGGACATTCTCAATCTAAAGAATTCTCATAAGAAGAGTTGGATTGGTAACCCATTTGTATAGCCACTGATGGCCATAATGATAAGGGGTAGAGCTCCTGCTTGGCTTTTTCTCACACGTTATTTTAATGTCCTGATTGTCTTTTGCATTTTATAATATTATTTTCTTTTGTTTCTTGCTTGTGGACATGATATGCTTTTAACGTTATTTTTGTTGCATCAACCTCCAAGGCAACATTTCCAGGCCCGACCCAAAAATGTGGACAGGGGGAGGGGGTGTACCAGTGCCTTGTGGACCTAGTCGTCATGTGGACCCAAAGAGGAAGATGACGAAATTGGCTTGTAATGTGCAGAGGGGAACGAAAATTGGGAAATGGGAAAATGGGACCGCACTACCAAAATCGAGGTTTCCCTAGTAGTGTCATTCTTGAAGCCATAGGCCAATAAGGGAGATCCTATGAGACTAGGATTGAGGATTAACCCCACATTTAAGGTGAGGGAACAAAACCGCAGTCAAAACCCGTCCTTCTTCCAAGTCACCGAATAATCCATGCCCAAAGTGCTTAGGTAAAAACAGGCATAAGTACCCAATTGCACAATGAAAAACATACATTAGGATTAGATTGCCCACCTTCAAACATATGCCTTCAACAAGATGGGCAAGGGGACATACAACTAGCTGAGGGCTACTCATCAAGACCATGCCCTCACTAAACTCCTTGCTGACCCATCATAGCTAGGTAAGGTTACCTTTCCTACCAACTTCTAATTATCCCAACTCTGATACTGTTGTGCTCCCTAGGATGAGGTTCCAGCCCCCCTATACTTCTCCTTTAGATGGCAATAATCTACAAAAGAGAGAGTCCTCCTAACTCTAAGGTCCAAAGCCTCATACTCATCAATACCATTAGTGAAGGATCTAATCAACTCTGTAAAATCATTAGTCCCCCTCTCATGCTCAGGCTCCTAAGTAAAGTGTGGCATAGTGGGTTTGTGGGTCTGGCCATACGTGTGTGTGGGTTCTTGATTTGTGCAAGGGTGTGCTTGGCTCCCTCCTCCTTTTTGTGAGCCTCCTTCCCCCTCATTGGCTCCCGCATTGGGTCCCACATGCATGTTCTGCAGTTGAAGCTCCATCATTTGTCTCATCATCCCCATCATTTGTTGGTTCAACCTCACTAGCTCCTCCAATAGTGGGTCACGCCCACCTTGTCTGGGTTGCTCATCACCAGCATGGTCTCCCATGAATTCTTTGGTGTTCTTCAACTCTGTATCTGAAAAGTGATCGAGCTCGTCACCCCTACCACAACCCCTTCCTTTACCTCTGCCTCTGCCTCTATGATGATACACTGCTCCACCAAACGACCATGTCATCACCTACCCTTGAGTGCACAGTTGGCCAAGAACATGCTTTGATACACTATAATGAATTAACTAGAAAAATTTTACAATGTGATATCGAAACATGAACTAGCTGCAACAAAATAAGGCATGCACAATCTGAAATACAAACATGCAACTGAAAAGAAAAATTCCATTGAGCCAGAAATAGGAAGTTGAGCCATTTTATTAAGTTTCCATTGAATATCTGAGTACAATGGGGATGGAAAGTGTGCACCAAGGCTTTCTACAACAAGCAAGTAAATACCCAAGTGAAAATAAGTGAGTTTGTCCTCCCAAGATGGCTCATTCTGGCTGTGAGTTTGACCCATAAATTACTGCAACTGCTGTGGGAGGAAACCGGTGGTTTGCAAACTCAAACTCCACCAAACATTCTGCAAAATTAGGAACAAGCTCCATGATACCAGGCCAGCAAAACCTAGAAATGTTTTGTGCTAATTCTGACCTCTTGGAATTACCCAAAATTGGTGCCACACCCTCCTTCACTGGTTCAGCGTCCCACCTGGAAAACAACTGCTAGTTTGTCCTTATTTCCTCCCCCCAAATCGTTGGAAAATTTTTGAAATGACTCCTTGGAAATTCTGGCCAAATCTCTATCTCCAACTAGCTTCTCCTTGTTGCAAATCTGGCCCACAAAATTCTGCCCAGAAAGCTACTACGCAAGCCCTAAGGAGGATAAATTAGGTTCTCACTATAGCAACAATTTTCAGCGATGCAATTTACCACGAAATCTTTTCCTCCCTCGACTCAATGGTACGAACTCTTGGCCTTGCATCGTCTTATAGCTTAAACTGGTTGATAGAATGTTTGAGCAGGTTCACAATCTCTAGAAATATATTCTCCAATCAGCACAGAAATTCTCTCCTAGGGTGGCACTCTTAGTCCACCGAAAGAGAGTTGGGATTTTCTCCTTGGAAATCCCTATGCTCAACAGTGTTAGCTGACTTGGATGAACAACTCAAGCAAACTCTCAATGTTAGATGCACAAACAAAGAACCTCAAAATGAGCTTGTTTTTCCCTCTTTATAGTCATTGCCCCTTCATCTCTTTGTGGGTCCCATTAATTCAAACCCCTTTGACCCTTTCCCTCCTTGTGGATCGAATTTCTACTAAGGGTTTCATTTCTCCCTTTGTGTGGCCCACACTACACACCAACCTTTAATTTTTCATTCCCTCCTAAGTTGGTCTTCCTTCCTTTGCAAAAATTAAATTAAGTCTCCTACCCCTTTTCTCCTAAGTCCAATTGCCAAAATACACATCAAGTGTCAAAATTGCAAAATTTGGAATTTATCGTAGTTAATTTATTTATTGGGGGCATGACAATCCTCCCCTCCCAAATATCGCTTGTCCTCAAGAAACTGAAGTATTGGATGTTATAAGATTTGTTGTCCTTCCCAAGTGGCATCCTCCTCAGGCAAAGGAAATGAGTACCATGGAGATTAATCATTCTAGTCAAATGGCCACTCTTCAAAATAGGTTGTTTGTCATGGAAGAAAAACCAGTACAGTTAACCTACACCATGGAAACAAATCATGCCAAGGAGATAAGTGTTATGAAGGCTAATTAGGTCACTTTTCATAATAGGTTGGAGGAAATGGAAATATTACAGGTACAAAAACTCCAGATAGGTCAGGTGACGAATGGGAAAAGAACAAAGAAATAGATCATAAGCCTCACAATCCACTAAAGCAAGCTTCATCTTATTATGAGGAGGTCATTTATTCCATTGAAAATTGGCTAATTGAAGGTGATCTGGATAAAAAGGAAATTGAGGGTAATCAGGTTAATATTTATGAGGTTGATCCATCACCCATGTCAGAGCAGATGCAATATGAAAAAAGACAAGTCACAAAAGTCTTGGACACTTGAAATTTTCCATCTAAGCATTTTCAAGATCGAGCAAAAAGGTCTACTTTGATCGCATCAACATCAAAATCACAGTCTATTAAGAAGAAAAGAAAAAAACAGAAAGGATTTGGTAAATCTGATGGCCATATACAACACAGTGTTGGGATGAATCAAAGTCCTACAATATTCAAAATTGGACAGTGCACATCAGAAAAGCATCCCATGGATCTGCCTGAAAGTAAGCAGGTTCTCAGCATGACCTTCATTGAGGACATATGATGCCATGGGGCATCTTTTGTATTGTATATCTAACTCTACTCTTTGTTATTTATGTTATTAAAATAGTTTCATTTATGATATTAGAATAAATTTCCTTTTCATGCTCTAGTATTTCATTTGAGTTTTGATTTTATAAGATGATATTTTGAACGGACGTTACTAATATATGTCTTTTTGTGGATGCAGAATCAAGGTGCTTGCATGCTATCACTTCCTATCTAACACATATACCCATGCAAAATTGCCCCAAAGTCACTTATTATATTAGAAAATTGCACGTACAAAATAGCAGAGTTCCCTCAAGCTCAACAGCTTGTAACATGAATACAAAATGAGAGCCCTATTACCCGCTCCCTGTGGGCAATATGCATAGGAGAATTTTTTCTCCTAGATGGTCCTCAACCGATAGCCCCTTGCAGGCAAAAGATAGCTCGATGTTCCATTATCTCCACCACCTGAGCCAGCCATGTGGTCTCTCACCCATCTATTATGATTGTATGTTTGAAGGAGGGCCTCCCAACCCCGAAGGTATGGTTTTTCATTGGTATAGTTGAGTAATTTTCCTTAATTTTCATGTGCACTTTTAGGCATGGATTGGTGGGGGGATTCAGTGGAAACTTGAAAGAGTGGGCTAGGTCTGTATTCTTGTCTCCTCCGTTTGATTTGGTGGTTACCCTTGCATCCTAGTCCCATCGGATCTCCTTTACTAGCCATTACCTTTAGGGTTGACACTACATGGGAAATCTTGATTTTGATTCTGTGGTCCTGCTTCTTGACACCATATACATCACTCCTTTCCACTCATTCTAGCCCCATTCATCATTTTTTCCATCTGGGTCCACATGTGTCCACTAGGTCCACATAGGGTTAGCCTCCCCCTCCCCTTGTCCACATCTTGGTTCTGGCTTGGAACAATGCCCCAGAGGTCGATGCAGTTAAAAAAGAAAAGAAAACGCATTATTTGGCCACTCTCAACAGGAAATGTACCACAAAATGCAAAAGATGGTTGGGACATACAAATTTAGCACATGGGCAAAAGCCAAACACGGGTTCTACCCATTATTTATGGTCATCACCCTGGTTCCTATGGGCCTTGATGAGCCCCCTCCACATAAAGGAACCCATGATTGTCCCAACCCCTGGTGGGCAAAGAAATGCCCCACCTTAAAAGGGGCTGCCTACTACTATATCCTACACATCATGCTCTCGTCCCCTGGAACCCTAAACAGTGATGAAAAAAATCAATTAAAAGCAAAAGGCATATGAAGGAGAGGGGAAATAAAGGTGAGCATAAGTCATGTACCATGATTTGCTACCTCCTAAACTCCTATACCCAGGTGTGGGCTTCCCTTATTATATCTACCCTTGTACCATGGCATGTGGCTTGGAGCATTCCCTCGCCCCCCACTCTGTTCCATCATTATATCATTTCCCACTTGCCACTTGATGGATGTACAATGGACATGTCACCCCTTATAAAAGTTGAAACCACCTAATAAGGTCCTTGATTAATCCCCTTTTGAGCTTGGAGACATTTGTACATGCCAAAGTCCGCTACAGAAGGGCAAGCCACCATGGAGTGCCCCATTGCTTCCATGACTTATAAGCTCTTTTACTTGATTATTCTAATGATTTGTTGTATTGGAGGGCAAGAAGATGCATCGGATCTTATGTGGGATTGCAGGTGGGTCTCCCTTTGGGGCTTGGTCTCCCTATACGGGGTCCTAGCCCTCCAAAGGGCCACATTGGCACTTGTAGGGTGAGTGTTGAGAGACATGGGCCTCCACCATAGTAGAGATTGCTTCATGGATTCCCAAAACCACTCATTGATTGCTCATGTTCCACCTTTTGGATGAGAATGATGCACCTAGTTTACCATGCCCATTCGGCTCCACACTTGCACTATACACTTAACAAATGTTCTAGGGTCCAGATGAGGATATGTTTCATTACAGGAGACAAAAGGAGGGATTATGTCATCATGCTAGCCCTTACAGATGGTTTACAAGCATTTTCAATCCACTTGGAGACCCATAAGGATGTCCTTGTGCCCCCACACCCACTTGGGAGGACCTCAGTGACTTGCTTGGAAAACAAGGGGCCAACCCCTTGTCCACTATGTTTGGAGTCCATTTTCTCACCATGGCACATTTTGGACTTCATTAGGCCTTCTCAATGGTCCAACAACTCATTTTATTGATCATTCTACCCTCTCGAGGGGCTTATTTTTATGTTATTGAGCTATCTTGGTGGACTTGTCACCAAGGGATGTTATTATTGCACATTATTTTATTATTTGGGGCTTAATTAGGCCAAATAGGAAAATCAATCTCATTAGGGATGGTATAAATAGATGAGAGGTGATTCATTTCTCTCATCACCACTTCGATTTGGGTTTAGTAGCTACTTGAAGAATTTCACATTCTTTTTTGGAGGACGAGTTTGGTTTCATGGATGAATTTTGATGTATGGATACTATTATCTTGGTCTTGGAGCTTTATTATTGTCATGATTGATGATTGGATATACTCTTTATACATGTAAGTGATCTATTTTTCATGTTTATTCTTGTATTTATCATATCACATGAATGTTGTTGGGATTTTCGCTATCTATGTCTGAAATTTACTGCTATTTTATGTGAAATTGTGGGAATTTTGAAGCATTGCATCATTTCATGTCTCATTTATGAAATGCATGAATGTTCCAAGAGGATATTTTATTTGAATATACCATGATAATGTTGAAGAAAATGTAACTAGGTTCAGTCTTCATAAATATACTTTTGATATTTGTACTTATTCAAGAAAAGAAATATTATTTTTATAATATATGTCAAGGAGTTTCTTGCTCATTGAAATAGGTCTAGCACATGTTTAAGTGCTATAGGTGAGTGAAGGAATAAAAAGAAAAGGTTAAAGACCTTAAGGGCATGTTACACCTTGTATGTTTATGTATTAGAGTCAAGAGAATAACTCCAAGCAAAGTCAACAAATCTCCTCCATGCAACGAAACCTACAAAAGAAGCAATCTGAATTATAATGTCAAGTAGGCCTACAATCTTCAAGTCGGCCTAAAAGGGGGACAATCCTCTATATATAGAGTCTATCCACTCGATTATAACTTCAAGAATCCATCTCTGAAATCAAAGAAGAAAAGGTGCAACTAAAGGGTGATCAAGTGACAAGAAAGGGAGCCTCTAGTGCAGCGTACAAGGAGAAGTCTAGGATGAAGTTAAGAGGATTGTTATCTAGGGTAGAAAATAGTCACACGTGCGAGCAACAGAGCCTCTTCTTGTGGTCATTACATCACTATCATCACATTCACTTAACATTGTTGGTTGGGCAGTCTAAGTAGGCCTATAAGGCCCCTCACTCAAGTGTGGAAGGAGCTCTCTCAAGCAAAGAAGGAAGAGGTCAACAATCACAAAGAAAATAGCAACACGTGCGAAGGTAAAGAGGTTGTCTTTGTTGTCATAACAGCCCTCCCATTGCAGTAATACAAGTTCATTCATTGGTGAAGAGAAGAAAGGAATCATCATAAGAAAAGGGTCTCATCAAAGGTATCTCTTCTAGAGCAAGTGCAACAAGGTTTACCAACAAAAAGAAAGAAGAACGAAGTGCCGAAAGGAGGAGGATGAAGTGTCGGGGAACGAAGTGCCGAAAGGAGGAGGACGAAGTGTCGGGGAACGAAGTGACGAAAGAATGAAGTGTTGATGAACGAAGTGCAGAAAGAAGAAAGGACTTGACTTGTGCTTGGAGGATATTGTTGTCAAGGGTCTAGGGTTTGGCATTGATCAATAAGAAGCTTCAATAAGAAAAACTTACAAAAGGGTTTTCCTCTCAAGAGAAAAGAGGTTTTGGCCCTGGAAGAGAGACAACATCTTGTGTTCTTGTTCTTATGTTTTTGGTCGCAGTTTGATGAAGTACACCCACATGCATTAATAAGAAGAAGAAGAATAAGCTAACAAGAAAAAAAATAAGACTCCACAAATTGTTATCAAGTCAAGAATAATCACACTACACATCAAAGCCAGGTTACACATCAAGGAAAGGGCAACTCAAGAACATTTAAGGAAGGACATCAAGAAGGTTGAAGACAGAAGCCTAGAAGTCTCAATCACTTCAAGGACAAGAAGGTCTCCAATACATCATTCATCAAGAAAGTTTACATAGCAAGAAGAAGAGCCTTACATAAATTCACCTACAAAGAAGATCAAATCGAAGCAAGACCTACATCGAGCTAGAAGTCATCAAGAAAGTCCACTTGGAGAAGGCAACTTGAAGAACATCAAGATCCAAGGAAGGAAAGCCATCAAGTCTTCAAGGAGGAAGCAAATCCATTACATCCCAAAAATCTATCAAATATATATCCCCTTCTGAATATACATCAATGTCTTTTTGCAAGGAAAGCAACAAATTGGTAGGTACTAATAACTTTCTTCCATGGAAGAAGAGGACTGATCTACTTCTCAAGGAGAATGAACTTCTAAAACATATCAAAGGGAATATCACTATCCCTGCTAAGGAACAAACTCAAGCCTTAGCTAAGTACAATAAGGATGAGACAAGAGCTCAAAGGATTCTAATAGAATCAATCAAAGACTCTCTCATTCCTTATGTCTCCAAATTTGAAACATTATGATAGGCTAGTAGAATTATTCTCGGTATCCACAACCGAAGAAGAAATATCTCTAAGGAATGAATTGTACAAAATGAAGATAAAAAAGGAAGGAATAGCTCCCTACTTCATGAAAATATCTGAAATGAGAGATCAACTTCAAGAGATTGTGGAAGTCGTGTTTGACAGACAGATGACAACTGTAGTACTCAATGCTCTACCTAAGGATTGGGGCAACTTCACATCAAGCTTATATGCCAAGAAGGAAGCAACCACACTCAGTGAAATGTGGTCTCTATGTAGGACAGAGGAAACTAGACTTAAAACAAAAGGTGTAGGATCAAAGAAGCAAGCATTTGCTACCATGGCTAAGAGAAAGGGAAAATTTGGTCCACGACAAACAAACAACAAAGACATGTCCAAAATCCAATGTTTTGGATACCAAGAATATGGACACTATAGAAGGAATTGTCCTAAGCTTAAGAAAGACAACAACAAGAAAATAAAGAGGGAAGAAGCTCACATGACTCAAAAGATGAAAAAAGAAGAAAAGAAGCAAAAGAAGGAAGATCCTCCGGATCTCTACTATGACTAGGTCAAACTTTTTACTTCAAGAGTTCTTTCGAAGTTTTGAGTAGGATAGGAGAATGTAGGAATAAAATCAAATTGCATGACTAGAAACATCTTCTAGAATCTAGAAGCATGAAGTACATAGAGATCTAGATACTCATGAAGATGTTGAATTTATAATGAGAATAAAAATGCATGGGTAGAAATATCTTTTAAAATATAGGAGCATGGTAGATTAGCTCAAGATATTCATATAGAAGGAGCATACCTAGAATAAGACCTCATCCACTATGAAAGAAAATTGATCTTGAAAAAGAATCTTAGAAGACCTCCATCATCAAAAGAAAAGAAACATTTGCAAGGCAAGGGTCTTTAAGATCCTATGATGTAATTTTCAAAATAAGGTTCATAAACCAAAGCAAATGTCTCATTGGGAATCCATTCATGGGATTCAAGAAAAAGATGATATGCACGCAAGCTAAGACGAAACAAGAAGGGCCACACCAAGGACAACCAAATGAAGCTAAGGAGAATCAAGATGAGGTATGTATGCATCGAAGTTTAGTCATGTTATCATTTGTATATTATTGAGTCATGGGAATAGTTTTATAACATGATCAAGTATGAAATAATCTCTTTCACCAACATGCTCAAGGGCATATACTACAATGTAATGAATGTCAACAAAAGAATATGCTCACATAAGGAGTATAATATTGTTGATTACGAAGCAAGAAGAAATGTTGACTAGTCCAGGAAGCAAGCAATGAAGAAATGGTCTCACAAGAAGTGTAAGATAGTTAACCTATCTATCTAAGTAGAAGAAAATGAAGAAAGAGATCAAGCATGTGAAGAACACCTCATCACCGAGAAACACTATCTGACAAGATACTCTGAAGATATCTCCCGAAAAAAGGCAGGACAACCCTAACAAAGAAAGGAAGGACCCTTGACACCTATGTAGGCCTTGTAGATATAAAAGATGCATATAACTAATTCTACTCTACAAAGATGTCGTGATGAAGAAGCCATCCAACAAAAGAAAAAGCAATGTTGAAGCAATATCAGAATGAAGTCATGATCGGCTACTAGGTCGAAGCATGTAAACAAGCAAATACAATGAAGCATCCATGAGAAGAGTATTCTGAAGCATGTACAAATGACAAATGAGTAGCTAGATGACGAGAAAACCTGATGCACGGTAAGAAAGACACTTTTCATGAAGGAAGCAATGACATGACAAACCAGGAAGGAAAGTGATCGATGGATGGTTCCCTAGCTAGAAGAAGTTCGAACAAAAACTTCATGACATCAAAGAAAGGAAGGAGATTGAGCAGTTGAAGGACCCATGAAGAAGAAGTTGTTGATGAATGAAAGAGTCCCTAGTTAAGAGGGAGCTCTGACAAGTCCCTGATCAAGAGGGAGTTTTGGATCACCCCTAATTACAAAGGAGTGACAATTGTGTTTTTCCATTTCATGGGTCATGCACTAGACCAAGACTAACAGTGGTAAGTCTAGATGAAGTCCATGAATGGAAATGTAGACACAATATAAACACAAAATTATTGTCTTCACTTGGGAAGAAAGAACGGGAGGATTAGGTAATCATCTGGCATCCAATACTCTTTGAGGATGTGTAGGGCATCTAAGCCAAGAGTAGGCAAGACCAATATTCTTTGAGGGATGGGAACCAAAGATAAGAATAGTCCTAGAAGGTCATACTCAGTGAACACCCAGGTGGGTATGTACCTTGAGAGACAATGATGAAGGTGTCTATAAATCATTGGTCTCCCTAGCATTGTAGATCATGATCTCATGAACAAATGGAGCTGTTAGTCAAGGCCTTACACGATGACAATGTTGATTGATATGATGCTATAACAGATAGATTGCAAATCCAGTTTCTCTTATGTGAATTCTTCAAGATTGAAACATAGCCAAACACCTTGTAATGTTGTATGAATACCTCCCTAGTGAAGAGGGAGTGTTGAAGGAAATGTAACTAGATTCAATCTTCATAAATGTACTTTTTATATTTGTACTTATTCAAGAAAAGAAATATTATTTTTATAATATATGTCAATGAGTTTCTTGCTCATTGAAATAGGTCTAAAACATGTTTAAGTGCTATAGGTGAGTGAAGGAGTCAAAATAAAAGGTTGAAGAACTTAAGGGCATGTTACACCTTGTATGTTTATGTATTAGAGTCAATAGAATACCTCCAAGCAAAGTCAACAAGTCTCCTCCATGCAACGACACCTACAAAAGAAGCAATCCAAATTATAAATGTCAAGTCAGCGTGCAGTGTTCTAGTCGGCCTTCAAGTTGGCCTAAAACAAGGGACAATCCTCTATATATAGAAGTTGTCCACTCCATTATAATGTCAAGAATCCATATATCAGCAAAGAAAAGGTGCGAGTAAAGGGCGATCAAGTGACAATAAAGGGAGCCTCTAGTGCAACATACAAGGAGAAGTCTAGGCCATAGTTAAGAGGACTGTTTTCTAGGGTAGAAAACAGTGACACGTGCGAGAAACAAAGCCTCTTCCTGCGGTCATTACAACACTATCATCACAATCACATAACATCGTTGGTTGGGCAATCTAAGTAGGCCTATAAGGCCCCTCACTCAAGCGTAGAAGGAGCTCTCTCAAGAAAATAAGGAAGAGTTCAACATCACAAAGAAAACAGTCACACGTGTGAAGGTAAAGAGGTTGTATTTGCTATCATAAAAACCCTCCCATTGCAGTCATACAAGTTTGTTGATTGGTGAAGAGAAGAAAGGAATCATCATAAGAAAAGGGTCTCACCATATCTCTTCTAGAGCAAGTGCAACAAGGTTTACCAACCAGAACAAAGAAGAACAAAGTGCTAGAAGGAGGAGGACGAAGTTTCGAGGAATGAAGTACTCGAAGAAGGAAGTGTGTAGGAACAAAGTGCAGAAAGGAGAAAGGACTTGACTTGTGCTTGGAGGATATTCTTGTCAAGGGTCTAGGGTTTGCCATTGATCAATACGAAGCTTCAATAAGAGAAACTTACTAAAGGGTTTTCCTCTCAAGAGAAGAGAGGTTTTGGCCCTAGCAGAGAGCCAACATCTAGTGTTCTTGTTCTTATGTTTTTGGTAGCATTTTGATGAAGTACACACACATGCATTAATAAGAAGAAGAAGATTAAGCTAACAAGAAAAGCAAAAAGACTCCACAAATTGTTATCAAGTCAAGAAGAATCACAATAGACCTAATTGTCCTAGATTCTTCAACAGATAAGTCATCAAACATTGCACATCGAAGTATAAAGTCTTTGGGTAGTTGCTCTCATGCCATAATTGCCATGAGAAGTTGCCTAAAGGCGTCCTTGATTGGGTATAGTCTCTCCAAATCACAAATTCAACTTGCCTCCATCTCTCCCAAAGGCAAGGAACTGATCCAACCATTGGTGATCACTTAAAAGAATATCTTTCTCACCTTCTCCTTCTCTTTCTATGCCTAGACCTAATATGTCACCTAGGGCATCCAACGAAATGTACTATAGCCATCCAAACACCTCAATTTTTGGTCCACTACTGCATTGGGGTTATCTCTAGAGGCCCTCTGAATTTGAAGCAATTCCAACATTGGGATCCTGAGATATAGCAAGCCCTGGCTCTAGGATTGTTTCTTGCCCTAGATTTCCCTTGGCTAGTGTCCTCATTTGGATCATTGTATTCAAACCTCAAAGAAAATTTTTCCTTTGATCCTCTACTCTCCCAAAATTAGGTCAAGCACCTCCCTAGTTGATCAACTCCATAGCCTTGACCTAATTTTGGGTCCACTTGGTCTTTTGTGGTCTCGCAACTTTACAATTCTAATTTCACAAAGATGACATAGAGGCCAATTCTCCATAAGGCTTTTCGTGTCTAGAAAACCTCTTGACTAGATATATTCCCAAACCCTAGTCTCAAGAATCCTCTTAGCCCTTCCTAGAGAGCATATCACCTTGCCTGTCAAGCCAGAAAGCCATATAATTGAGTCTCTCTTGTGAATAGGCCTTTGGAATCACTCCTTATCCTCTTATTGATCCATTCATTTAGTGGTTCCCCTTATATCGGGTCTCCTCCTATCGGTTGAAAATCCGTAAGTGCAGTGAGCCTTAGTTGAGGTGACAGTGAGCTATAGCTCCATTCTTGCCCCTTGATCTAGTAGTTGCCCTATAGGATCCCCTCCATGGACCCTTGCTAGTTTGAGCGATAACAAGCCCCAAGCTCATTTAAATAGATTAATAGGAGAAAATCCCAATGGAGAAGTGATCAAACAAGTGGCATGATAACAATCTCAATGAAAACAATTGAATTCCATGTGGCTAACTCATTGTTGTAGGTGGTATCAAAGTGTTGTGTGTTCTTCCCTTTTCTGGCAATGTAAATCTCCTCTTTGGCTGAGTGTAGATCCATTCCCATGTGCATTGTGTTTTGGTTGCCAAGTGTAGATGATAGTAGGTGATAGGGCAGCAAACTTCCATTGAATTCTCCACAATGAAACTCATGTATGTGACACCTATCACAAGTGTCGACATTGCTCCAACTAATTGTTGTAGATTCCAGTTAGCATTCTCCTTAAGCTACCAATGTATCAATCTCCCAGGGTAGCGTATCGCTTGTGTGAACAAGTGCGCAAATGGGTGTAATGGAAGGGAGACACACTCCCAAAAAATCTGAACTGAATTGCACTTTATCTGCTATCACAAATCAATCGTGAACTGAGATCTGCGTAGACTTCTAGTTGATTGGTTGTGTAACTGCATGGAAGTTGTTTAGCATCTGTGTGGATTCTGATAACTGGAAATTGCTTACAAGTGTGGAGGAAGAGTGGTGTTGGTGGAGACCAATCTCCACGTATTCCTCAATCAAATTTGTCATAAAAAAAAATTGAACCACGCGTTGTTTTTCTTGCTGGCAACATTGACCATTCCTTTATTTGTTATGTGCGTGTAGCTTTATTGATTTGCATGTGCATGCTTTATTTGGATTGCCTCATACATAGACCATGGAGACTGAGGTGGAGTCCATTGCCCACTCACTAAACTTATCTGCTATTTTAATTTCTCAACATTTGAATCAAATCAAAGTTGTAACTTCAAACATTTTGTTGCCTCATGAACTCAACGTGGTCCATGTTGACTGCCTTTTGACCACCCTTTAACTTGCTTTAACTTGAGTTGTGTTTCATGTGGTGGGTCTCACATGGGTTCCACATCATCTTTGACTTTCATTGGAATTGACATGTCACTTGTTTGACTTTGGAAAAATTTATAATTATTGAATTTTTTGGAATTGTTTCGTCATTTTTGCCACTACTATTAGAAAATTTGGCTTTTGAGGGACTATAATTCGTTTTTTGACTTGGAAACGATACCAAAAGATGTTGATGCCACTCAACACACACACCTAAGTTAGTGTGAGAAAAGTCCTTAACCCTAAAAGGTGTGGCTTGGTGGCAAACATAAGAGATGGGGCTATCACCTATTCTCAACTCTCTTCGTTAAAGCTCTCTCCTATGGAAGCTAAGGGGGATGGTCCCTAATGAAAAGTCAGATGAAATGTGAGTTTCTAGGAGATGCTAAGTCAAAGGGACTACTTCAAAATTATGAGCAAGATTAATGAATATGATGAGAAATACAAGATATGGGTTCAATAATAAAATAAAAGTGTTTTCAATTATCATCAACACATAATTTCAAAAGATAAACATGTAAAACCAGTGCCTTGAGGTTGTTTCAATAATAGTAAAGACTTTCTCAAAAATAAATACTCAAAATGAGACCAAGTAGTCCTGCAAAACAAATCAATGTTAAATAAAGAGATATCAATTTGCAAGATATAAACTGCACTTTAGAGAAATGTTGAAATAACGATATTATCATTCATAATCATAAGCATGTATAGTAGCAATTTAGAAAAAAATGACTTGCAAAATATGAAATTAGATGAATCCCAAATATCACTTGCAAAAGAAAAAGTTGTACTTGCTAAATGAGATACTTCAACAACAAAAATGATTTCATCAATGAGAAATGAGATCATTCATCAAGCACATGAAATTAATAAGCTTGCAAGAAAATTGGAAAATGCTTTAAAACAAATAAATGAGTCAGAATGATATGCGCTTAGCTAAGGTGACATGCAATTATCTTGGTAAAATTTTAAACTAAATGTCTATTCTAGGTGAGAGATTATTCTTTTCAACCTCGTACCAAAGGGTGAAGATTGAAGTGAATATAAGGAAGAGGGGTTGAAGAAGCTCTTGTCTTCGTTAACGATATCCTTCTCCTAATCCTTACAAGCCATGTGTGTCTTTGTTCCTACAAGGGGACAACGCCACCTTCATAACTGCAGGGTCACACACTTTACCTTACTCCATACCAGTTGAAAGAACTTTCAAAGAAAATCTTGTCCCTATTATTTCTATTCAACCAAGCTTATGCTTGGAGGTAAAATTAAAAATGCAAGTTATGCTAATATGTTTAAATGAGATGCATGTAAGTTTTTTTTTTTTTTAAATAAATGTTGATTGCAATGTTTCAAAGTAAGAACAAAAAGATAGTACTCAACATAAATTACAAAAAATGATTTCAATTGGAGTAATAAAATGAAAATTAATTCACAAGTATTGCATGTGCTTCACCAATTGATTGAAAGTAGACAAGCTAAATGAAATGAGACAAATAAACTGCTTAAGATAAAATTGATTTAAGCGAAATGTAATGCTCCAATAACTGCCAAATTGTGTAGCATAAACATATATCCAAATAGTATTGAAACAATTAAACAAGTTGAGTGCAAATAGATCAGAGCTTGCCAACAAAAGTAAAGTGATTGTACATAAATGAAATTGCTCAAGAAATAAGTTGTCAATATTGAAACTTAGACATGCAAGAGCTTAGATTAAAAAAATAACAATAAAATGTGATGTGAAGTTGTGTTAATTCTCAATTAAGCATACAAATGAAATAAGTAGGAAAAACTAGGAAAATGAGAATGCAAAGTCAATCCATACACAAAGTCCTCCCTCTAAATGAGAAGGGATGCCATGGATAAAATCCCAAGCTTCCACAAGAAAATTTTGATGTTTTATTAATGGTTATGATGAATAGAAAACCTCTTAAAGGGTTGCCCAAAAGATGAAAGAAAACTTTTCAAAATAAGAGCTACCAAAGCTAGAGTCTTCTTCAAAAGCTATGGCAAACACAATGGCCAATGAAATCGTCTCAAAATCTGAGAATTACAAGCCCGAAAAGGCCCACAACCTAGCTAATTTGTAGTTGCCCTCTAATGCTCACGACGTCCTTGAAATGATAGTATGCTCATGAATGATAATATCTTGGCTTAAGGCATCTATTTACAATTTATATCTTGCAAGTTAATATTTCTTGATCTAACATTGATTCCAAAAAATAGTTAGAGACTTCCAAGATTTCTTTTCAAGACTCTAGTTGTCAAAAGCTCCAACTATGGGATGCAAAACAAAAAAAAGAATTCATGTAAGAAGAAAACAAAGTAAACAAAAATATAATACAAATTAATATACAAAACACTAAATCAAGTAATGAGAGTGAATCTTCATACTTTCTCTTGAATAGCTTATGTAACCTTGAAAGCTCTAAAATCAAATAAGTATGTAATTTAAATGAGTAGATGATTCAAGTAGATAATGTGTGAGAGAAACTCCCGACTTGCTTCTCTTTAGATCAAAGACTTAGAGTGAAGATTGATGAGTCTTGAGTCACTTTGAATCCAAGAGTAAATTGATCTATGTGAGAATTCTCTCACGCCCAAATGGATTCCTATGCAATTTCCAATAGATTTATCCCTACACACTTGAAACAAATATTAGCCTCTAAATAGATTAAAACAACACAATGGATGAGATAGACCAAATATTCCTCCAAAAATAAATTCGCAAACTCACTCTTAGAATGCCGCTCTAAATCAAGAATGTGTGCAAGAAGCTTGCACATATCAATCCAAAATATATAGCAAATATAAACTAACATAATTCAAGAATGCAAAAAAATTGAAGCATTATAACAAGATTATGAAATGATATCACCTCAAAATGCTAAGAGAACACCACCAAAATTGTCCCAAAGTCTATTATTATATTAGCAAATTGCAAGTACAAAATGGAAGAGTTTCCTAATAAACTGGGCTTGAGGAAACTCTACAATTTTGTGCTTGCAATTTGCTAATATAATCAAAGACTTTGGGGCAATGTTGGTGGTGTTCTCTTGGCATTTTGAGGTGATATCCTTCTATAATTTTGTTATTATGCTTTAATTTTCTTGCATATTTGAATATTGTTAGCTTATATTTATCATATATCTCGGATTTATATGTGCAAGTTATTTTGCACATATCATTGATTTTGAGTAGCATTCTAAGAGTGAGTTTGTCAATTTATTTTTGAAGGAATATTTGGTTTATCTCATCCATTGTGTTGCTATAATCCTATGCAAGCTAATTTTATTTCAAGTGTACAGGGAGAAATCTATTGAAAATTGTGTGTAGGAATACATTTGGACGTGAAAGAAGTCTCACATAGATCAACTCACTCCCGATTCAAAGTGACTCAAGATTCATCAATTTTCACTCCAAGTCTTTCATCTAAAGAGGAGCAAGAAGGGAGTTTCTCTCACTCATTATCTACTTGAATCATCTACTCATTTAAATTTCATATTTCTTTTATTTTAGAGCTTTCAAAGTTACATAAGCTATTCAAGAGCAATTTTCTAAGCTAAAAAAGTATGGGGGTCTACTTCCATTACTTGATTTAGTGTTTTGTAAATTAATTTGTATTATATTTTTGTTTACTTTCCTCTCTTTCTACACTAATACTCCTTTTTGTTTTTCATCCCATAGTTGAAGCTTTTGATAACAACAGTATTGAAGAGAAATCTTGGAAAACTCTAGCTATTTCTTGTAGGACCTCTCAAGCACTTGAGGATCAATTTCAAGGAAGTCGTAAGCATTAGAGGATAGCTGCAAATTAACTAGGTCGTGGGCTTTTTAGGGCTTGTAATTTTCAGATTTTGAGAGGATTCCAATGGTCATTGTGGTTGTCATAGTTTGGAAGGAGACTCTAGTTTTGCTAGCTCTTATCTTGTAAAGTTCTCCTTCATCTTTTGGGCATCCCTCTAAAAGGCTTTCTACTCATTGAAACCATTAATAAAATATCAAAATTTGCTTATGGTAACTTGATATTTTATCCATAAAATCCCTAATTCTCATTTAGAAGGAGGACTTTGTAGGTGGATTGACTTTGTATTTTCATTTTCCTAGTTGTTTCTACTTATTTTATTTGCATGCTTAATTGAGAATCAACACAACCTCACTTCACATTTATTTTGCTACGTTTGCTATCCAAGTTCTTGCATGTCTAATGTCTTAACATTGACAACTTGTCCCTTGAGCAATTTCATTTATTTGCAAAGAACTTTATTTTTTGGACAAGCTTTGATTTATCCAATTTGCACTCAACTTGTTAAATTGTTTCACAACTATTTTGATATATGCTTCATTATTGTGTTAAATTATGCTATATGTTTTGATAATTTTGGAGCATTATATTGATGCAATTTTATCTTAAGCATTTAGTTTGTTTACTTTTAATCAATTTCTGAGGCACATGCAACACTTGTGAGCTAATTTTCATTTTATTTCTCCAATTGAAGTTATTTTTCCAATTAAAGTTGAACATTATCTAATTGTTCTCATTTTGAAGCATTGTAATCAACATTTCTTTGAAAAAAATTACATGCATCTCATTTAAGAATATTAGTTTAACTTGCATTTCTTAAAATTTACCTCCAAGCATAAGATTAGTTGAATAGAAATATAGGACCAAGATTTTCCTTATGAATTCTTCCATTTAGTACGGAGCAAGGTAAAGGTGTGATCCTACAATTATGAAGGTGGCATTGTCCCCTTGTAGAAATGAAGGCACATATGGATTGTAAGGATTAGGGGGTTGGTATTGTTAACAACAACAAGTGCATCCTCACCTCTTCCTTATAATCACCCCAATCTTTACTCCTTCGTAAGATTTTGAAGGGACAATCTCTCACTTTAGAATAGACACTTAGTCTAAAACTTACCAATATAATTGCATCTAACCTTAGTTAAGTGCATATAATTTTAACTCACTTTACTTTTAAAGTATTTTACTTGCAATTTGATCTTATGAGCTTGAGTTATTGTTGTATTTTATTGAACAAATGCAATATCTTTCATTTTTTGCAAGTGAAACTTTGGTTCATCGTATTTCATGTTGCAAGTTATTTAAATTGTTTTTGAATCATGAATGATAGTATCTTGGCTTTAAGATATCTCTTCACAATTCATATCTTGCAAGTTAATATTTCTTGAACTAACATTGATTTGTTTTGGAGGATTACTTGTTTTATTTGAGCAAGTATTTATTATTTTGAAATAATTTTTAAGGCACTGGTTTTACATGTTTATCTTTTGAAATTATATGTTGATGATCATTGAAAATATCTTTATTTGATTATTGAATCCATGTCTTGTTTTGTTCATCATATTCATTAAGTTTGCTCATAATTTTGGAGTAGTCCCATTGACTTAGGATCTCTTAGAAACTTACATCATCTCTTCTAAATTTTCATTAGGGACCACCCCCCTTAGCTTGTCTAGAAAAGAGCTTTAATGAGAGAGTTGGGAATAGGTGATAGCCCTATATCTTAGGTTTTCCACCAAGCCACACTTGTGGGGTTAAAGACTTTTCTCACACTAACTTAGGTGCCTGTGCGAGGCGACATCAAGACATCCAATTATTACCCCCATGGAAACATTCTTGCTAAATCTAGCAATAAGAACTTAATGATTATCATCAAGAAAATAGTGGAGGATAACAAAAGAGAATATATAGCAAAACCAAATATCCATTATGGGCAGATAGAATTACAAAGAAATGTTCCACTAGAAAGAGCCCCTTTGAGCTTGTATATGGCCTTGATGTTACCTTACCAGTACATTGAAACTCCATGTATATCAGCTACTTCAGAATTTCACTTCAGAAAAAGGTGTCGTTCAACATAGGATTGATCAAATTGTTGAGTTAGATTAAATCATGAGGAAGGCATTTGATCAAATTTGTAAGAATCAGGCAAAGATGAAGAGAATTTTTGACAAGTCTTCTAGGAAAAGATCACTACAAAAAGGTGATATCGCATTTTTATGGGGCAAAAGAAGGGAAAAACCAAGGAACAACAAAACATTTGAAAATTTATGGCTGAGGCCATACATCATGAGGGATATTATTGGTCATAATTCATTCCACCTCAGCACACTTGACGAAGAATCACTTGATTTGCCTACCAATGGGAAAATGCTCAAGTTGTTCTGTACAAAAGACATGTGATGCCCATGGGGCACTTTGTAATGTATCTCTAACCTTGCTCACATTTCACTTCTTGCTTTTCAATTTCAACTTTTTACTTATGCATTTCCTTTCAGTATGCTTCCGATTAAGCTCAATTGACCTTTGATGAATTTGATATATCTAGTGCATGTACTAATGATGTGCTTCGTTGCAAGATGTATTGATTATCGATTCTAGGTTCTTATGTGCTTTCCTAAAGACTCAGCACACGTCCACATGTGGAGCCAAATGTTACCTGCTAAGTTGTACCTAGTAGGATGCGAAGACCCCATGACTAGATGTACAAGGTACCCTCTTTTTTTAGAAGTTTAGAAGTCAGCAAGGCATCCATGTCCCTTTTCCTCTCTCCTCTCTCAAATTCTATAACCCCTACGAGGGAGTTGTAATAAATGTCGCTAGCATGATGAATTTTTGTAACAAGCTTAGGTGACTTGGGAACAATTGATGAGTTCACTCTAAAATGTTTTTTCCACTCAACCAATTATTTTCGCTCTCTAGTGATAAATAAATAGTTGAGTTTTTTCACTCAATACCTCCAAAGTTGGAGTGTGGTTTAATAACTAGGCCTTAGGTATGTCCTAATACCTAGGGTCAATATATATTACCATTTTAGGTCATATCCATAGTATCACGGAATTTGAATAAGTTTTTATAGGATTTTTTAATTAATTGAAATTTCTCGCAGGACGGGAATTTCAATTAATTTTGTGAAAATTCCTACACTAAAGGAACTCCTACTGCAGTTAATCTGAATCTAATTCACCTAATTGATTGTTTAAAATACATTATCAAGTTATTTTTTTTAATATTGAAGCAAATTACTTCTGCAGCCTACACTAATTAAATATTTGATCTCATGAAACATAAAACAGAGCAAAGAACAAGACACATAGGACACACTTATTTTTGGACACAATAGTTCCCGAAAAAACCCAATGCGAGAAAATCAGTGCAACAGTTCTAAGGGTTTATTATTATGCAGGAGAAATATCTAAATACAAATCTAGGATGCTCAGTTAGCAATCATTTACAAATAAAATACTGATGGAAAATCTGAGTGAGTTTTACCTCACTTCACTAGGCAGAATTCCAGTTGATCCAGCATAAGACTATTTGAGCCCCGACTATTTCTGTGTTGGCCCTGCATAGGCTCTACGTCAACCTTTTAAGTTGTTGTCGCACGGAATGTCTAGGCATCGCGACAATGGCTCAGATCGGGGGCTATCACACTAATCCCCAATCTCTCCATTTAAATTGTCCCCCTACAACAGACTAAGGTGGTGGACTCTACGAAAATGGAATGAAGGAGGACAAGTTGGGAACCAACTAGTCCGAGAGACACAATTGAACGACCAAATACTTGTTTAGATCTAGCAAGACATAAATGATTCGATTTATACAATTGAGACTGGTGCGATGTGGAGTCAACTATCTCGCTAAGAAATTTAGGACCAAGTACATGATGGACAACTGTTGCTAAGGAAAACATTATTATCATGAAAAGAGATGCAAGATGTGATTAGCAAAGGGATGAGTGAATATTCTTTAGGTAAGATCGTTTAAGACTCAAGTACTTTAGTATTGATTAACTTTATGACAATAATACTTAATGAAATGAAGAGACAATCTTATACAAGACAAAGTGCCAAATATTAAGATACACAAGATATATGCCCTTAAAGAAAGATCACTAATACGCCAAAAAATTATAATAACCACAAGCCAATAATGATATTAATTTCAAGAAAGAGAACTAGAGTATTTATCCAATTTATGCTTCAATGACAATTACTTGAAAATTCCAAAACTACTTAAGAGATTCAAATAGCCCAACTTTTCTATTAGATCCAAATTGAATGCAAGCCTTCTCAATGATACTTAGCTCAATAGATTTCAAAATATTTATCAATCACCAAACAAGAAAACCTTTGGGCAATTTAAAATATTAGACTTATCTGTTCCAAGTGTGTGAAATGAATTTCCTTTAGGCAATGAGCTTGTGTGTATGTGATTCAGAAAATCAGAAAATAAGAGTTTAAACTTGGATTTTATTGCCAATAATTATACCAAAAATTTGTTGACCTGAACTTATGCAAACAATCATCCAAAAACACTTATTTTCAAAGATTAGAGTTAGAGCAGCAGCAAATTCTCTAATTGCAGCAGTAAAATTAAAATCCCAAACTCAGCCAAACATGTCAAACAAATTCTAAATTGTGTTATGAACTCAAATCACTTGAAATTTCAGAATTTGATCTATGGCAACCAATATGTTTCAACGATAAAAAAGAGCAGCAAAAAAGACTTGATGATAGTAGGGAAATGCTTGCTGCAGTCAAGAAGACCACCCTTCTAGATTCTTATGACAATTACTTCCACAATGATATTAAAACTCCTAACTTTCAGAGATTTTTTTTAGGACAGCAGTGAATTGTTTAGGACAGCAGCAAACAAATGTTATGACAATGAAAATAGTAAGCTATCAATGTTATCTTTATACCAAAAAAGTTCCAAACTTTCCCACATGAATTATCAAAAAATTTCAGTTTGTTATGATGTGATTTTCGGAATTATATCAGACCTGATATACTTATTACAATTAGCAATTAAAATATGGAATAGGCTTAATGATGGATTTTCAACTCAAGAAATTAATTCCTTAATGTGTTAGACAACTTAGGAACTGATTTTAGGCTAACCCACATGAAATTTTGTCACCATTAGAAAGGTATATGATTGTTGTAGCAAACAATGAGGAAAATGAGGGTTTAGAGATCAAACCCTTAGGCCCTAGGCTTTGAAGATCACTTGCCAAAGTTGCCAAAAAAATTCCAATACCTGAAACACAAATTTTTACCAATTTTTCTGCAAAAAAATCACCACTGATCAGGTTCAGAAAATTAAATATTCAGGTCAGAAATGGAGCAAGGGGAATCTTGGGCCAATGATTGCTAGCACTAGGACCAATAGGGCTAGAGTTGGGCTAGGAGAAGGCAGATCTGGGCTAGGGAGCTCCAAAACTTGAAACTCTTTTTTTGAAAAAATTATTTTGCTTCAGGTCTCCAAATTTGTCGCAAAATATTTAATGGTTGCCCCTACAAAAATATTTGGGACAAGATTTTGCCCTCCAGGACCTAGATCTGTCTCAAAACCCTCAAATCTCCTTGAAAAAATCTCAGATCTGAAAATTTCCTTAGATGATTTCTCAGGTTTGTTCCTGCAAACAATCTTTGAGCCCAGATCTTGCCCCCCAAGGTCTAGATCTAGCTCATATTGAAAATTTCCTTAGTTGATTTCTTAGATCTATTTCTGCATTAGTGAGAAGAGAAAAACCCAATACATTATATACAAAAATAGAGAAAATTCCAAAAACCCAAGTGTTAAAATTCAAAATTATGTTATAAAATTTCAGATTTACATAAGTAAATAAAATATATGTATAGATAATTTACAGATCTATCAAAACTAAGGAGTGTGAGTCCAACTCCGCTCCCAGATCTGATAATCTTAAACTCTTAATAGCCATATCTATCAAATTTTCCACAAAAATTTAGATTTTTTAAATTTTGAAAGGAAGTTTTAACTTGAAACCTTCTGTGTATTACCAAAAAAACCTTATGATAAGTCTGGGGCTTATTTAGCTGACTCTTCAGAAAACACAGATTGGGAATTAGTTGGTCCAACTGAAAACTTCCCCTAACATCTGAGGATCTAAAATCAAGATTTCCCTGCAAAACTCAATCCATCCATAAAAAATAGAGCGAGAAAATAATAATAAAATTTAGACAAATAGAGATACCTACTATTACATTCAAAATTTAAATTATTATTCAAACTCCAGTGACTGAGCAAGATACTTGTACTCAAATCACTCTTCAGAAGCTATCATCAATGGCTTTAGAAAAATTTTTGCATGAAAACAACATATCTTACATTATTCTCATGAAGAGTAACACCAGCAGAATTTAACCCCAAAGTCTTTCTTTATTATCCCAAAAAAAGATTACACTAGAGCTTCTTACTAAGCACACGATCAAAAGATCGGATGGATCAATGGACAAATGAATTCCTATTTAAAGATAAATCCTCCAACAGCTAGTTCAAGTGATTCTCATCAAAGCAATCTCGATCGTTGATGAAGATTAAAATTTATTTTAATCTCATCCATCGAAATATTTAAATATTTGAGGAAATTCAAAATTTTTAATTAAATGCATTTTAATTAACTCAAAAATAGAAATTTTGAGTTAATTTCCCCAAAAATTTGACTTTGACTTAATCCTCAGGGATCAAAGGTTTAAAATTTAGCAAAATAATTAATTTACCTTAGTCCCAGGACCTTTTAAAATTTAATTTTTTAAAACCGACGAATTTTTCCTTTGGAGAATTTAAATTTACCTAGAACCTAGAATTAATTAAATTTTTCGCTTAGGGTTTTAGTTAATTTTTTGCCAAAAAATTTAATTAAATAATCTACGAGCAAATAAATTATTTTTCCAACCTTCAAGACACTTTACATCCTGTTTTTCCTATTTTTTACATTATAAGGGGGAAAACCGATTTGTAATAGACTTTCACAGACCACCCATTTCTGTGACACAAATATAATCCAATAGGCCAAGCAATTTGTAATAAAATAACTTAACCAAATAGTCAGGATTATTCCTAAATCACTTTTACATAGACTCAATCTAGAACATTAGGACTCGCTTAAGATCCTACCGACAAAATCCATTTCAACTTTGGGGTAAGACTAGAGGGGAAAACTCTACCGACCATCTAAGAATGGATCCGTAAAATAAAAAACCTCCCAGAATGGAGATCGTCACTAGAAAGGTAGGTTTACCTAGGTTGTTACATACATGACACCGTTCTGTTGAGATTATTTACATCATATAGATGCAGAATGGGTTTACATTATAACATGATGATCAAGTTGATGATGATAGCTAGATGGCATAGACACATCGATTAGGCGCTATCGCTTTTGCGAAAAAAGGGGGTATACTACTATGGGACGTTGACACGTAGTGGTCAACATCTGGCTCTACTTGGGGACGCGTTGCTACACTAGAGGAATGTGAGAATCCAAAATCTGCATCAACACAACACACAATATAACATAAGTAGCATCCATCCAAAAAATCATCATATAACATTATCCACATGAAAGATATAAACTCTTCATTTATTAACTATCCTAATAACATGAAAAACACAAATCTAACCACAAAATGAAACACTGAAATAACGGGGTATAAGGCTAGAAATACGATACAAAGATGCCCCATGGCATAAGATGTATTCAATATAGTGGATACTGAGCATTTGCCTGCTTTCAGGTAAATCTGTTGGTTGTTTCTTGGATGTGCCATGTCCAATCCTGCACATGATAGGAGTTTTTCCTATCCGAAAATCAAGTTGCTCGCAGCCATCAGATGCATCAAACCACTTTCTTATTCTCTTTCGCTTGCGCTTTTTCTTTGTAGCAGGTTGTATCACTGATGATGTGGAACATTCTGCTTGAAAACTCTCAGATGAAGTATGTAAGATATTCGTGACATGTCTTTCTTCATTCTGCATCTGCTCTATCAAGAATGATGGATCAATCTCACAGGAGTCATGAGTTATAACTTGATCTTTTTTAAATTCTTCTTTGATCATGTTATTATTATTTAAATCTTCGTTAATGGAGTTAGCCTCTTTCTCGGGCCCATGTAGAGTCCGAAGATTGTCCTACTATGACATCTTTTTTTCCTAATGATCTTCTCTTTTTCCTATATATTTACCACCTAAATAAATCCATATCTACCATGGTTTGATGAAGGTATGCAGCAATATGTCTTCTTGTTCATATTTAACTTTATACCCTATTGTTTTGTTAAAGTTGCAATAAGGCTACCGAATCAGTCTGTTTCCGTAGCTAATCCAGGTTTTTGTTGTCTCCATTGTTCGCAAGGTTCTAGAGTTCCAGGTCAGTAGTGAAAGGTGCAGAAGGATAGAGGATGGCTCCCTCGTGGATCCCTTCCTATCCCCTCAAAATTGTTTGCTAAGAGAATCGCAGGAGATCATGGTCAAACTCCAAGTCAACTGTCGGATTAACGAAAAACAAAACCCGAGAACAATTGAAACCTTATCGTTTTGCTTTAGGAATAGAAAAACGACGGTTTAGCGATATAAGTTTAGATAGGATAGAGATATTAGGCTTGAATTATTCATACAGTTATGCCAAGAGCCCTGCTATAAAACTTATGGCCGCATTGTGATTTGGGTGCGTGCCGAATGATATAATTGTGAATTCCGTGTGAATAGAATTGGTTTTTGTGTGCAAGCATTGTGTTGATTGGAAGATCTAAACTGCTTTGTGGAGGGCCCCTACAAACAGTGGCAGGTTTTAATCAATTGCAATATTATTTCCTTTAATCCTTCACTTGCTCTGTTTTGTGTGACAATGGAGCATAATGATTTTGCTAGCACGTTGTTATTTGCATAAGAACTTTAATTTGCTTTATACCTAGTTTAGTTTGTCATTTAATTTTCTTTATACCCGGTACAACATGGTCCTTTTATTTGCTTATTATCTAGCATAATTGAAGTGTGTTCAATTCATAATATAGATGTTGCTTGGATTATGTTGTTTGAGCGAAAATTGAATAAGTAAAAGAGTGAGAAGTTCTCTCATAAACAATTGAGTTCAGACAATATTTCTTCATAGTTGATAGAATAAATTTCTTTTGCGTTTGGAGAATTAGAAGCTGCAGCATAAATATTCAAGATCTAAAATCCCAAAACAATCTAATACAAGTAGAACCACTCTCACATCATCTACAAACTAACTGGATAGAGCTTAATTCCTGGGAAACTTAACCAACATCCCTAAGAATTACGACACTAATATAATTTCCAAACACCACCTCCATCTTAAGTTTAGATCTTAACAAATACATAATGACCCAATAAATACCTCCTAAGCACATATTGTGCACCTGTACTTCATCAGTTTACGCACCCTGGTTGACAATTTATGATTGACAATTCAAGGACATTGAATTGACCAAACATTTTGGCGTCATTGCCGGGGAACTACAATTAGAAATTAAAAATAAAACCCATCATTAATTTAAAACATGACATGCATAAGGATAGAGACTCTGGGGTAGATTTGTAGGACGATGAAGAAGTTTAAGTCCCACAAAGCCGCTCACTTCACCACAATTTCGAGATTCCACACCACCTTCTCAAACCCGAATTCCATTTAGAGGTCGACAAAGACTTCCTGAAGTCTCAAGATCAGAAATTCAGTCCAGAACTTCACTTACTTCTTCTACTGAAGCTGTAATTGAAGAAAATCCTACATCCCCAACTATAGGATTAATCTTTCTACCCCCCACCAGTGAACAAATTTTGGGAGAAGAATTAGAAATTCCTAGTGAAGAAGAGGAATTGGAAACTCATTCTAAGCAACCATTGATAGAGGAACCAGAAAGATTAGAAGAAAACTATATTAGCTTCGAAGAATCTATCATCGCTGAAGAAAGGGAAGGAGAAGTACACAATGTCCATGGCGAAGAAGATAGGATTGGAGGAAGAGGAAGAGGAAGATGTAGAGGTAGAGGAGGGGGTAGAGGCAAAGGAAATCAAGATCCTTTGGGGTTCCCTATTCTTGATGAAAATACAACCCTCACAATGAAAAATTTATCACCCTCAATTCTTCCTAATTTCCTCAGGAAAAGAAACGAAGATCCAAAAACATTTCTCTTCCAGTTTGAAGTATTATGCAGATCATATGACTATCTGCATGATGCTCAAAAGTTAAAATTGTTCCCTGCCACATTAAAAGACTCATCATTAAAATGGTTCATGAGTCTAGGAGTGCATTCTATAACAACATCGGGACAAATGAAAGAGGCTTTCTTAGGAAAATATAAAGATTATTGTATGTCTAGTAACCTTAAAGATGAAGTCTTCAAAATGACACAAAAAGAAGATGAAAATCTTGAAGACTTGGTAGAAAGGTTTGTTTATAATGTTAAAAGAGCAAAAATGGATAATTTGGATGAAGAAAGCTTAAAATCTCTTTTACTTTGAGCCGTTAAAGATGAATGGATAGATCTCCTTAACCTAACTGGAAAAGGAGATATTTCTCAACTACCATTTGCAGATATTTGTGATTTATGTGTACATATCTCAAGGGGTAAAGCACGAGTTGGAAAGAGTCCTAGAGACCCTCTCTTGTCGAGAATAAACAACTCTGCAGCTAGAACAGTTAGCAGGGCAGAAATAGGAAATTTGCTTGACACCTTCAAAACAGATATTTTAGGGAGCCTAAGTGAACAAATAGACACTCTTAAAATACAAAACAAGCAAAATTCCGAAAATGTTGCATTATCTATCTTCTGTCCCAAATGTCAGAAGAAGCATGCTCTAAGAGAGTATCCCTTAGACTCAAAAGCCATAGACACCTGTCATATGTGCAAATAATCACAATACAAAGGAATGTCCATCCTTACCAGGTCTTAAGGCTGTACTCAATGATGAAGGAATCTCAGAACCAATAGACCCTCTCTACTTTATAGCCAAAATACCATGGCAAAACCCCCAACCAAATCAATCATAAGGATTTATACCACAACAATTTTCCCAGTGTTCACAAAGTAATTGGAATTCAACCTGGCAGCCTTGGGCTCTGCCATAGTCACGACCTTGGAATCAAGGATGGCAAAATCCTTATGGAGCCTATTCTTAGTATCAACAATACTCGCCATTTTACCTTCCACCACAATTCTTACCCCCGTCTAATAAAATTCCTCAAGCTAATAAATTGCCACAAGTCCCAGTTCAGAATCAAAACCTACAACTTTCCATACCATTTCCACAAAAATCAAATCAACTACCTGCTCAACCACTTCCAAATCCTATTAATAATAAAATTCCACAACAACCAGTGTACAACATGGAGGGTCAGAATCCTCAAACTAATGTAATAACCCCACTAGACCTAAACAATGTCCAATTAAGGTCTAGAAGAGTATTAGCAAAAAAACCCTCCTGTTGTCATTCAAAAAACAAAATCTGATCTTCAAAAACATAAAAAGCAATCAGAAGGAGGGGAGAATTCTCTCCCTCAAAAAGAAAATAAACAAACAGAAGAAAATACTCCTATCATAGAACAACCCTCGATATCAGCTAAACCACCTTTCCCAGAAAGGTTGAAAATCGATGGAGTAGAGAAACAAATTATCTTGCCTGATTACAATATGATGGATGAATTGAGAAATGTTTGTGTTAAGATTCCTTTATTACAAGCCATAAAAGAAATACCATTTTTTGCAAAAACAATTAAAGAATTAAGTACACAATGATCAGGGAGAAGAAGAAAAGATATAAAAAGAATTCATATTGTCGGAAAAATTACAGACATTATGATGGGAAAAACAACAATTCAAAAATATTTAGACCCACGAAGCCCCATTGTAAAAATTCACATCAATGAAACTGAAATACTAAACACACTGATTGATCTAGGAGCAGCCATAAACATAATGAGCAAACAAGCTATGGACACACTTAGGCTTCCTAACCTTCAATACACACCAACCTTATTGCAATTAGCAGATATATCTGTTATTTAACTAGATGGTGTGTCAGAAAATGTTTGTGTATCTTTAGATTCTTGGGAATATCTTGTTGATTTCACGGTCTTAACACCCAAAAATAATCTAGGAGGACATCCATTAACTCTAGGAAGGCCTTGGTTGGCTACAGTTGATGCTTTTATCGGCTGTAGATTAGGCAATATGTTTATCTCAGATGGAAATTCTACAAAGAAATTTACATTATACCCCCTGTAAGAACAATAATAGATACATAAACTGAAGAATGGATAGAACATGGAGAAGATATACAAACTATTTTTGTCACTGAACAAGTGAAAGAGGAAGACCAACTTTTAAATTTACTATAAAATAATGAATCTTCCTCACATTATGAGCGTAGTCGAAATGAATATCTCTCATCTAAACAAGTATCATTGTTGTCCATGGAAAAATTTTTGAATTCCTCAATAGAAATCTTTCTAGGAAAAACCTTGAATGTCAATGAAAACTTGGAAGACATGCAAAAGAAACAATTGATAGAAATTTTACAGAAACATTTTTCTGCTTTTGCATGGGAATACACCGACATGAGAGGGATTGATCCTAAATGCAAGACCAGTTAGACAACCTCAACGAAGAATGAACCTAAATCTAAAAGAAATTGTTAAGGAATAATTACAGAAATTATTAAACGTAAATTTCATCTATCCAATATCTGACAGTCAATGGGTTTCACCCCTAGTAATCGTCCCTAAGAAGAATGGAAAATGGAGAGTATGCATCGATTACAGGGAATTAAACAAAACAACATTAAAATACCACTTTCCACTACTTTTCATAGACTAGGTCTTTGATACTTTAGTAGGGAAAAAATATTTTTTCCTTCTTGGATGGGTTCAATGGATATAACCAAATACAGGTAGCTCGTAAGATCAAGATAAAACCACATTCACTTGTCCATGGGGAATTTATGCTTACCGGGTACTTCCCTTTGTGTTATGTAATGCTCTAGAAACATTCCAAAAGGCAGTCCTCGGCATTTTCTCTTACCTTATCCATGATTGTGTGGAAATGTACATGGATGATTTCACAGTGTAAGGGATTCTTTCAATGAAGCACTGGAAAATTTAGAAAAATTCTTAATAAGATGTCAAGAAACAAACCTCTCATTAAGTCATGAAAAATGTTTCATGATGTTTAACGAAGGAATTGTTTTAGTTTACCATATTTCTGGAGATGGAATTAAGGTAAACTCATCTAAGGTGGAAGTCATTTCTATGTTATCAATGCCAAGTTGTCAAAAGGATGTTAGAATTTTTCTCGGTTTTACTCAATATAATAGAAGATTTATAGAAGACTTCACAAAAACTGCATCCCCACTCTTTAAATTACTCACCAAAGACTATGAATTCAGTTGGGATTCCGAATGTCAAGTTGCCTTTGAAACTTTGAAAAAGAGAATTTCTGAAGCACCCATCTTAAAAGGACCTAACTGGAAATTGTCTTTCCATATCTCAACAGATACTTCATATTCAACCTTAGGCGTTGTTTTAGGACAAAAAGATCTCACTCCTTATGCCATTTATTATACTAGTAAAAATTTAATTCCTGCAGAGTTAAATCACACTGTAACCGAGAAGGAGTTCTTAGCTGTAATTCATGCCATTAATAAATTCAGACATTAATGCCATGTAAGTTTCATGCCATTAAAACTTTTGTCCACACATACCATTTTGCCATTAGATACCTAAAGAATAAACCAGTCACTAATGGAAGAATAACTAGATGGTTCTTACTTTTACAAGAATTCAACATAACCATTTTAGATAGGCCAGGAAAACAAAACACAATTGTCGATTTTCTATATAGAATACAAAATGAAAACAATGATCAACTCATAGAAGATAAATTTCTTGACGAATATCTTTTTTCAGTATCTACTAAGTCACCCTGGTATGTAGATATTGCTAACTATTTGGCCACAAGAAAAATGCCATTTCATTTATCCCCTAGAGAAAAAATAATAATAGTCCACAACAGCACATCCTATTCATGGATAAATGAGGAATTATACAAGACAAGACCAGACTTCATCATCAGAAGATGTGTTCAGGAGGACGAAATACCAGAGATACTAAAAACTTGTCACGATGAGCCATGTGGAAGACATTTTTCAAGCAAGAGAACTGCTTACAAAACCCTGCTTTTAGGATATTATTGGCTTTCCATTTTCAGCGACACCAAGGAATATGTTAATAGATGTGACAATTGTCAGAGAATTGGCAAACCTACTCTTTCAAATGAAATGCCATTGCAACCACAAGTATTTATCGAACCATTTGAAAAATGGGCACTAGATTTTGTTGGACCAATCAGCCCACCTTCGAAGCAAAAGAAGTATATTCTAGTATGTATTGATTATGTCACTAAATGGGTAGAAGCTAAAGCACTTGCTTTTTCTACTGAAAATATTGTAGTTTCATTTCATTTTGAAGATATTTTTACTTGTTTTGGTGTCCCAAGGGAAATTGTAATAGATCAAGGGACATAGTTCACAACCAGACTACTGCAGAAGCTTGTGGACCAATACAAGATAAAGCTTCAGAAGTGAACTCCATACCATCCACAAGCCAATGGATAGGTTGAGTCCACAAATAAGGTGATTGAGGTTATCCTTACAAAGCTTGTACATCTACACAGGAAAGACTGGTTGGAAAAGCTTCCAGAAACCTTCTGGGCCTACAGAACTACATGGAGGAATACTATAGGGCATACTCCCTATGAACTTGTTTATGGGAAGCACGTCTTACTTCCAATAGAGTTCCAAATCCAGACCTATAAGACAATAGTCCAGTGAGATCTTGACTTGTCAGAAGCCTAGAAGCAAAGGATGACACAATTAAATGAGCTCAATGAAATCAGACAAGAGGCCTTCCAGAGGACCAGCTTAGTGCAACAACAGAGGTCAAGATGACATGGTAAGTACATTAAAGAAAAGAAGTTTCATCCGGGCGATTGGGCATTGCTCTTTGATTCAAAATTCAAAAATTTTCAAGGGAAATTCAAACCCATTGGCCTGGACCTTATGAAGTTGAGAATGTCTTTGACAATGGTGCAGTTATAATCAGGGCTATTGACGAAGAGAGAACTCCTCTATTAGTAAATGGACATCGACTCAAGCTTTACCAGAAACCATTAACAAAATATGAATTTGTTAAAATGTTTCAAGATAATTCATAACTGAAGATGGTCAAGAAAAATTCTTCTCTTTTTCCACCTAGAAATTCATTCAATTGTTCTCCAATTATATATATAATAATAATAATAATAATAAAATAATAATTTTGTATAAACATGAAAACAACATGTTGTTGGCATGTTTATACAGAAAATTTAAAGTGAAAACCAATTTGTTTGCACTTCAAGTTTTCTTTCCAAAAGAAAAAAAAAACAATAAAATTCATCTACTAAAGCCTTCTTTCTCTGAAGCTGTAGAATCAGCGACTTTCCACAACTTGGACAACTTTACGCAACTAAAACAAGTTTCTGCATCCTAATAATTTTGAAGTCTACAAAGATACTTGGTGATCTAGATTAAAGGACAGTTGATAGCAAGGCACCTGCACGAGATCAAAGAACAACAAATAAGGTTAGCAAAAGAAAATTAAAAGTACGTGTTGCTTTAATTTAACAATATAGAAGGTTATATAGCATGTATGACTAAGAAGATATAGTACTAAAGTACAATCATTATAACCTAAGGGTAATGGCCGCCTAACAAAATATCATATGCCACCACTTTAAAGGTCATGTCACGACCTTATGCCAAATCTGCCAAATTAATTACCAAATCATAAGTTTGAATGCGCCTAACAGTCGGATTCATTCCTATAATCCTTATGATAACCCATTCGTTCTTCCCTATTCTTACACTCCTCTGAACTTTCACAACCACTCCATCTTTCCGCCAGCTAGTAAAGCCTACCAGCCCCATTTTCCTGTCAAGGTAGCCAAATATTCAAGGCAAAGCATCCTTCGGAATGGGGATAATAGTTCGAACTGATCTAGCAGGGAAGCAATTCTTGGAGGGGTACCCACAAACTAAGGAGTTGCTACAAAGAAGACAATGGTTGCAGTTCATTGAAAAATTTAACGGCGTCCACAAGGAAGTAAACAAGACATTTGCGCGCCCATTCGATGGAATTGAAGCAGAAATTGGAGACGCCAAGGCTACAGAGCTGCCAAGAAATATAGAAAAATGGTTTAAAAGCAAAGGGATTGACAATGAGGACCGAAAGGTCTTCCTCAAGAATCCAAACATGGACACTACGGTCTACAAAAAAGGTATTCCCAGCACCGCTCTTAAAAACAAATGGAGAAATTTATTACTTGTGCTTCCGAAGTTTATCACTTGTGAGGGTAGGTTTGGGAAAATGTATTTTTATCATGTTAGGATGATGATGCACTTCCTTGAGGATCGTCAAATGAACCTCCCTTATTTCCTCCTAGATAGCCTCAAAAAAATGTCTACAAATGTTCAAAAGAAAAATCAATGCATAGAAAACACCATGTATCATCACGGCCTGGTAAAAATATTGGTCGAATTTCATCTCCAAAGTATAGGGGAACTCTGGGAGAGTTTCCTAGTAAGGGACCACTTTGAAGAAAAATCCCAAAATAGCAAGTAGTAGCAGGGCCCTCAGAGGGAGGAAGAGAACCATAGAAATGATAAAGGAACAGGCACCTAAAACTCAGACAGAAGTAACAGAAGAAGAGTTGCCTATAGTAAAGATGTTGCAGAGAATGAAGAGGCGAAACCCTAGAAGAAAGAAAGCCAACCCGGGTAAAGAAGAATTCTCACAAACTAAGGCCTCTCCTCTAGAAGAAAAATCAGAGAATAAAAGGAGGAAAGTGCAGAAAATACAAACCCTTGGGTTGAGGAGGAGCACGAGTTTGAGCACGATTCCACAAACAACCTCAAAAAATATAGAATATATTAATCTTGAGGAAGATGAGCCAACAGAGAATACTCCAACAGAGATTGAGCCAATAGGGGATGAGCCAATTGAAAACCCTGGAAATTCTCCAACAGGGTCACCGAGATCATCACCAAGAACCATAAGCCCAATGCATAGTCCGGGAATTGACCCCGCTCAACAAGAAATATATGACTATATAGTCATTGGAAAGGAAGGAAACAACAACAAAGGAAACAATTCAGAGCCCTGGAGAAGGGAGCAACCAAGTAAATGAACAATCAGCCTCAAACATCTTGAAGCAGGAGATCTTTGAACTAGAAACTCTGAATCGAAATCTCAAAAATGAGAATCAAGCCTTGAAGACACAAAGTGAGATAAAAATTGCAAAGAGTGACAATATGACCCTACATCTAAGCTCGTGGTATAAGAAAAACAAGAAGCTGAAAAAAGAAAATAGAATTATGCAGAGAGAGATTATTAGTTTAAAGTACAAAATTCTAATGAGGAAGCTTAGAATGTCAATTTTTGCCAAAAAGAAGAAAAAAGTGAAACATGGAGATGATAAACAAGAGGCACAAGTGAATGACAAGGAAGAAGTGTATGAGGACATACAACATCTCCAGTCCGGGGGAATGTAGAGTTCAAAGATTGTCCTACTATGACATCCTTTTTGCCTAATGATCCTCTCCTTTTCCTATATATTTACCACCTAAATAAATCCATATCTACCATGTTTTGATGAAGGTATGCAATAATATGTCTTCTTGTTCATATTTAACTTTATATCCTATTGTTTGGTTAAAGTTGCAATTGGCTACCGAATCAGTCTGTTTCCACAACTAATCTAGGTTTTTGTAGTTGTCTCCATTGTTCGCAAGGTTCCAAGGTTCCAGGTCAGCGACGAAAGGTACGGATGGATAGAGGATGGCTCCCTCATGGATCCCTTCCTATCCCCTCGAAATTGTTTGCTAAGAGAAGCATGGGAGATCACGGTCAAACTCCAAGTCAACCACCGGATTAACGAATAATAGAACCAGAGAATGATTGAAACCTTATCGTTTTGCTTTTGGGACAGCAAAATGACGATTTAGCGATATAAGTTTAGATAGGATAGAGATATTAGGCTTGAATTATTCATACAGTTATGCCAAAAGACCTGCTATAAAACTTATGACCACACTGTGATTTGGGTGTGCGTCGAATGATATAATTGTGAACAGTTTGTGAACTCCGTGTGAATAGAATTGGTTTTTGTGTGCAAGCATTGTGTTGATTGGAAGCTTTGAACTGCTATGTGGAGGACCCCTACAAACAGTGGGAGGTTTTAATCAATTGCAATATGATTTCCTTTAATTCTTCAATTGCTCTCTTTTGTGTGACAATGCAACATAATGATTTCGCTAGCGAGTTGTTATTTGCATAAGAACTTTAATTTGCTTTATACCTAGTTTAGTTTGTCATTTAATTTGCTTTATACCTAGTACAGCATGGTCCTTTTATTTGCTTATTATCTTGCATAATTGAAGTGTGTTCAATTCATAATATAGAAATTTCTTGGGTTATGTTGTTTGAGCAAAAATTAAATAAGTAAAAGAGTGAGAAGTTTTCTCCTAAACAATTGAATTCAGACAATATTTCTTCATAGCTAATAGAATAAGTTTCTTTTGCATTTGGAGAATCAGAAGCTGCAACATAAAAATTCAAGATAAAAAATCCCAAAACAATCTAATACAAGTAGAACCACTCTCACATCATCTACAAACTAATTGGATAAAGATTAATTCCTAGGAAACTTAACCAACATCCCTAAGAATTACGACATTAATATAATTGCCAAACACCACCTCCATCTTAAGTTTAGATCTTAACAAATACATAACGACCTAATGAATAACTTCTAAGAACATATTGTGCACCTGTACTTCATCAGTCTACGCACCCTAGTTGACAATTTATGATTGACAATTCAAGGACATTGAATTGACCAAACACACCACAAGATGGGACCTGTGATTTCCTCTCTTCCAGCCTCTTATGTAATGAACTCATTTCTCTGGCATATCTTACTATTAACTTCACTTGATTGAGTTCAATTTTCATGAACCTTTCTTGCAGAGTGACATGATTAGCTTGCACAGTCTTTATTAGATTTTGAATAATGGACATTTTTAATCTGTTTTTGATGATATCTATTTCCTCTGTATTTATGGCACATGGTACTTGCTTTTCCTCTATGGCCAATAATCTATTCTGAAGAGATATTTGACCAACTTCCATGTCATTTATAATTTTATCATTCTTTGCTTTCATGCCCATGAAACAATTTTTCATATAGTTTATCTCTTTATTATGATTTGCTTGCATGGTAGCTAACTAATTATTATAGATGAATATCATGATGGTCATTTCTTCATCCATAGTTGACAATTTGTTCTGAATCGAACTTATTTCTTCTTGATAACTTTCTTCCATGGTAGTCACCTGATTTGAATGATTGAATTCGATGATCGTCATTTTTTCCTCTAGGGCTAATAACTTGCTTTGCATAGAATTAATTTGCTTGGCATGATCAACTATTAATCTTGCTTGATGAAGTTCCATATCTTTAATAAGTTGAGCCTGATTAACTTCTGCACTCTTGATTAATTGAGCCTGATTTAACTGTATGTCTTTAACCATTTGAATTAACTCCTTGAAATTGTTTTCAACTTCTATAGTTTCCTTTACTTCAACTTTCACTTCGACCTTTTCTTTATCGTCGTATCTATCTTCAAAGGCATCAATGATTGATTGTAAAGAATCAAAAGTGTTATCAGGGAACTTAGTAAACCAATCTAAAGCATCTCCAGATAAGGTGAGAACGAAAATCTTCATCTTTACATCTTCATAGTTAGAATATCGGTGACGCTTGCTTATATAGAGACTAACATTCTGAAGGTGAGTCTCGACAGTAAAAGCATTGTTACCATAAAAAGGAGGAAATCCATCGATGGCTTCACCAAAGAAATAAGGATAACCATGCGGAGCTCCCTGAATGTAAGTAAAATCAGGAGCAAAAAAGTCAAAATCCATGATGACTTACCCAACGAGAAAAAGATGGGTCAAATGGATACCAGAGAGAGAGATCCCTGCTCAAGAAAATCAAAACATCTACAAGAAGCGAGCTTCTAGTAGAAATTATTGTAAGAAATGGAAGAAGTGGAGTCGCCACTTGAGCATGAATCCCTCATAAAGTTTCCAAAGGCGAAACCGAAAAGTTAGTGGATGGAGGCAAATGGATATTCAAGGAGGGCTCCTTGTCTAGGATTAAATGAATGGATAAGTGGAGTCGTCACCCAAGCAAGAAACCAACCAGAATGTCCAGGTGCAAAAAGTGAAGATGAAAGGATTAGATGAGAGAGATGACGAGAGTTAGGATGGTGAGAAATGAAGAGACGAAATGACGCTAGAAAAATGAGATGAAATGTTGTAAGGCCAAGGTCCAATAAATTGGTCCTTGGTGGCAATGCCAAGAAGTGTTGGCTTTGCCGACTCGAATGAGAGAGAGATGGAAGATGACGGAAGAGAAAAAAGAAAAAAAATCATGAACTTCGGCAACAAGATAAACTTGTTACCTTAGCAACAACACCAAAATGTTGTGCCAGATGACAGGAACAATAAAGATGAGATGATTAAAACGATGTCGAGGAAACTAGGGACAGAAAAAACTCTGTCTCCAGCAACGGCGCCAAAAAATGTTGTCGCGCAAAATGTCCAATCACTACGACAACGGCTCAGATCGGGGGTTGCCACCTTGATCCCCAATCTCTTCGTTTAAATTGTCTTCCTACAACAGATTAAGGGGGGTAGACCCTACGGAAATGGAATGGAGGACTAGTTGGGAACCAACTAGTTCGGGAGACACAGTTGAACGACCAAATACTTTTAGATCTAAGACTTTTGTGATCCATAATGTAGATATAAGTCTTTCGGATTAATCACATTGTTAAGATTAATCAACCCATAACTAATAATATTATATAAATTAATACTATGGATAAATAATTATATTATATAAATCGATAATATTGAGATAATATATTTTATTTTCCATAACAGTTATTTTTAATTTAAATATATAATATTTTATTAGATATCTACGTACCACTAATATTTAAATAATATTTTGTTTTCCTTATCAACTAAGTCACCAACAGCTAACCCTAGACAATGATGCATTCATGCTATTTATTCCTTTAGATTAATTGATTTCTCACCTTGTCCTGAGGATGAACCACATTAGTTGGTTCGAAACATCGACCAAATCCTAACAATGTGATTAATCTGAAAGACTTATATCTAGACCAAATACTTGTTTAGATCTAGCAAGACTTAAATGGTTCGATTTATACAATTGATTCCAGTGCTTTGTAGAGTCAACTATCTTGCTAAGAAATTTAGGACCAAGTACATGATGGACAATTGCTACTAAGGAAAATGTTATTATCATAAAAACAGATGCAAGATGTGATTAGCAAAGGGATGAGTCAGTAGTCTTGAGGTAAGATCGTTTAAGACTCAAGTACTTAGTATTGATTAACTTTATGACAAGAGTACTTAATGAAAGGAAGAGACAATCTTATATAAGACTAAGTGTCAAATATCTAAAGTGCCAATAAGATACACAAGATATATGCTCTTAAAGAAAGATCACTAATATGCCAAAAAATTATAATAACCACAAGCAAATAATGATATTAATGTCAAGAAAGAGAACTAGAGCATTTATCCAATTTATGTTTCAAAGACAATTACTTGAAAATTCCAAAACTACTTAAGAGATGTTTGATGGCCCACAAATTGATGGCTACTATCTCAGCAGCTTATAGTGTTGTTACAGGAGGAACAACAATCATTGCTCTGTCAGCAAACTACAGTGTTGTTACAGGAGGAATAGAAAATCATTGCTCTCACAACAAACTACAGCGTTACTATAGGAGGAACAACAAAGCATTGCTCTCACAGCAAACTACAATGTTGTTACAGGAGCAACAACAAATCGTTTTTTCAGCCATGAATTCTGTAAAAATAGTTTAAATATCCCTTCATAACTCCCCAACCAAGGATCGTTTTGGAAAATCGCTCATGAGTTACCAAATAGACCCTGCTCTACAAAAAACCGAGATGCCAGAATTTCAAATTTCGTCTTCCTTTGATCAGAAATAGACCCGCAAATTTGATGACGATTTTCCTTTACGAATTTTCTCTCTTTTGTTGCCTTGATACAAAGTGCTCTGTATTCTCGAATCTGTAATGTAAAATGACTCTTTCCAATACACAATTTTGGATGCAAAAGTACTAGATTAGAAGATTAACTGAAATATGGTTCTCCAGGTTCTCATTTAAATGGAAATAACAGAGAAAATACAGTGCAATAATTTCTCATTCAACACAATAATTTAAAGACCAAATCAATTTCAATCTCCAGATATTAATATTATGGTTCACAAACCTCACAAACACATGCAAATAACTATCTCACACACACTTACAGATTTGATTTGCTGATACAAAAAGCCACTGGTCTAAGAAATGCTATTCAATTAACTTCAATCTCACATCAAAACTTCTAGCACCCAAAAATGTTCCTCCTCTCTCCCCAAAAACTCAAAAACAATTGTCCAAGAAATGAGCTCATGGAAGTGAACCAATTTCCCTTAGCCCTAACTACCTACTAGCTATAAAATCATTTATTTTAACTAGATATTCCTAATTAATCTTAACTAGAAGTCAAAAAAAATTCACAAATAAACTTTAAATGTTCTAGCCTTGACATGTGATCAATCCATCACATTGCTAGGCTCTTGGTCTAACTTTAATAACTTATCATTTTTATGTGCTCGGCCTAATGCACCTACATCAGACTCCCCAAGAAATAAAATTTTATGAGCTCCTGCTCATAAGATCTTCTATAGAATGACATGCTTTCTGTAATGCCGCTTCATCCATCTAAGTAGAATCCCCCATCGAATGGTCTTTACACTTCACAAGATATTCCAAGTATTCTTTCCTTCTGGTCTTCTTGGCAACACATGTACCCAAAATCTGTTCGGCCTCTAAACTATTTGCCACAGGAATTTACTTCAACCACTGTTGTTCCTCTCCTTCATCCTGGTCAAGATTCCCAGAAGCTTGATCTGCATCACCAACTATGTCAGGATACAAATTTGCTACATTAAAAATGGGTGAAATGCCAATTTTTGGAGGTAACTCCAGGTCATAAGCATTTGCTGAAAACTTACAAAGTCCTATCTTCTTCACTTTCAATTTGTTATATTCTCCCCTTGGAAACCTCTCATTTCTTAGGTGAGCTAGGACCATATCTCCCACTTCAAATTTTACCTCTTTCTTGTACATTTTCTCATTGCTTGTAGTTGTTGATTGTATCTTGTAATATTTGTTTTACTTGCTCATGCAGTTCACTCATCGCTGTTGCAAAATCCTCTCCATCAGCACTTCTATGCTCAAGATTTCACAAGTCTCTTAGCTCACAAATTCCCCTCGGATGCATGTCATACAAGATCTAAAATGGACTCTTTCCTATGCTCCTATTTGGCGAGTCATTACATGCAAACTCAGCCTGGGCTAGCACATGATCCCATTGCTTTGGTCGGTCACCTACTAAACTGCTCAACAAATTACACAAACTCCTGTTTACAACCTATATTTTCCCATCAGACAGTGGATGATAGGCTGACCTAAAGTTTAGCTTAGTGCCAAGTTTCTTCCACAAGGTCCTCCAGAAATGTCTGGTGAATCTTGTCTCCCTATGAGAAATTATACTTTTTGGCAAACCATGCAACCAAACAATCTCATTAAAAAACCAATTAGCCACATGGGTGGCATCACTAGTTTTGAAACACGGAATGAAATGAGCCATCTTAGTAAATCTATCCACAACTACAAGGATTGAATCATTACCTCGTTGAGTTCTTAGTAAACCCATAACAAAGTCCATACTCACCTAATCCTAAGGTCTGTTGGGAATGGGTAAGAACATGTATAGTCCAACATTTTGTGACTTCTCCCTTTCGCATGTTGACATACCTTGTACTTACTCACATACCTTTGTACATCTGCCTTCATCTTAGGCCAAAAATAGAAGTGACTCAGCTGCCCAAGTGTTTTCTCAGCACCAAAGTATCCAACCAACCCGTCGTTATGCTTTTCTTGGACCAAGTTTTCCCTCATTGAGAAATTGGGAATACATAGTTGATTGTTCTTGAACAATAGCCCATCCTGTAATATAAACTCTTTCCATGGATTGTTGTCCCTATTAACTGTATTTTTACACGCTACAAAAGCTTCTTTAAAATCAACATCAATGTCATATAAGTCATTCAAATAATCAAAGCCTAAAATTTGTATTTGACTTCCCTGCATGACTAAGCATCTCTTACTCAAGGCATCGGAAACTTTATTTTCCTTCCCACTTATGTGCTTCAAAACAAAAGTGAAATTTGAAGGAACTCCACCCACTTTGCATGTTTATGATTTAACTTATGTTGCTACATAGCGTATTGTAAGGCAAAATAATACATGTATAGAAAAAACTCGTTAGGCATCAAGTAATGCCTTCAATGCTTCAAAGCTTGAACCACCACATAAAATTCTTTGTTGTAGGAAGAGTTTCAATTTTGACTCATTTAACTTCTCGCTGAAATATGCAACAGCTTATCTTCTTGGCTCAGTACAGCTCCAATGGTTGTCCCACTAGCATCACATCTCACTTGAAAGGATTGATTCAAGTCTGGCAACTTCAACACCGACTTCTCAGTGATCTTCTTCTTCAATAGTTGAAAAACAATTTATGTTGTTGTCCAATAAAATCGCTACCTATTCTATACAGAAGATCAGAATACTATACAGAACATTAATTTTTTGGAAATTTTTTTGACTTCTAGTTAAGATTAATTAGGAATTCCAGTGATCAGAATACTATACAGAAGATTAATTTCGGATGGTCTGATCCCTTCTCAATGCGACAATTTTGTTTGTCACTTAGAAGATCATATCAGCTTGTATCAATGAAGATGATTGTTCTGAAACAGAAAAACTTTCGAAGTAGAAAAAGAGATCAAGCTTTTTTCATCGACAAGCTTTGAGGACAAAGCTTTTTCAGGAAGGAGGCAATGTAACAAATAAAATATATATAAATAAATGTAAAATAATGTAAATGATAATAGGCATAAATAATTACTAGTTAATTAGTAATTAGGTTGAAAAGGCATGTCTAAATGAGACACACAAGAGAAATTGTGGCCTAGTGAAGTGGGCAGGCCCAGCCCAACCTCCCTCCCCATTAAAGGTTTTCATCATGCAAAAAAAAACGAGGCGGCGGGGTTTGACCACTCGACCTCCTCCATAACAAACCATGTTCAAACCAGCGCCGCCAACGGACTTATTGAGAAATACACCCACCACAATTTTTATTTAAACACAGTTTGTCAATGTGCCCAAAGAGAGAAAGGTAGCGCACGTAGTCCAAGACAAAATTTTGCAAGAGGGGCAAAATTTCACTTTGTCAGAATTTGACAAATTTTATCTGGTTTCGGCACTTCTCGACGCCACGAATGCAATGGCGTTGTCCGTTTCTCCATCGGAGTTCTGCATTTTTTGTCCATTTTTTAGTGTGCAGGGGGAACCATGATCGCTGCAAAAATAGGGAGCAGAAGCATGATCCTTGAAAATTTCCTGAGGAGGTAATTTTTCTCCATGTCGAAATATAGTCAAGTTTATAGTCGTTTTTCAAGGTTTTCCGCAGAGATCGCAATGGCTAGGGCAGATTCACCTTTCGAGTTGCAGATTTCCGGTCCACCCATGGAGCAAAATCTTTGAGGAATCTAGAGGGTATCTAAAAGATTCTTTGAGCCCCAGATTCATGTGCGAGCAGCCATTTCCATGCGATTGATGCCGTGAGATCGATGGTCCAAGCAGCTTCAGCAGTTTGACATCCACTTCTTCAAATGGCCCTAGATGTGAAGTATATGCAGTTTATTTATGTACTTCTTTTGCTATGCATCGTGCTGCATAGATCCCTATTTGATGCTTCATGTGGGATCTTGTTTCTTACTCTTCTCATGATTCCTGCTTGATGTGACGCAGAATCGTCTATGTAATGTACTTGTTGTCAGGTTATGTTTTGAGAACCCTTTGTTGTATGTTGATAGAGATCCCTTTTATGCCATGCTGGCGGGATGCTCATCATGCATGAGTTTGTGTCACCCTGATAGGAGTCTTTTGACTGAGAGTTCCTGTAGTGGAATATCTCTTGGCACCACTCCTGCATGAGGGAATTTTCCTTGTATGACAACGACATCATTTCTATGTACATCATCACTATTGATAACACTTAATGCAACAACCTACACCATCTTGCCACTGGGGCCCGGAGACGTAGTCCCTCCTAGACGAACTCCATTATCAACGCCTTATGTTTTTATGTGCTGATGATTGACATGTTCCTTCTTCTTTACAGCATGCAGATATATTCATTTATGTTCTTTTAAAAATGCAATCTAACACATCACAAAAGTAAAAGGTCTTGGAAGGGTCATTTGTCACACCCAGACCCAAATCAAGTGGTATCAGAGCGGTCTTTGCATTGATGTGAATTGCAAGCGTGAATAATGAAACGTGCAACGACAGAGGATGAAAAAGCGATGTATGAGACCATGCTTAAAATTTCCAAAAGGGTGGAAATAATGTATGAAACTCTATAGAAAGAGATAGAGGAAAAAGAGTGATTGCAACTTCAGTTGCAAGCCACGGAAGAGGCCCTGGAAGAACTGAAGCACAACAACAAGAATCTTCAAACAGAGAACGTCGAATTGAAGATGCATCTACATGAAGAGAAAGAGGAGAAACATAGTCTGCTACGACAACTGCAAGAAAAGGACGAGACCTTGGAAAAGCTGCAGCGTGACCCATGTGAGGTAAAAAGTAATTCTCTAAATTCATGTATGTTTCCTGATGATGATTTCGCTATTTTCGAAAATCATACCATAATGATTGGCTCCAAACTATTGAAGAAAATGGGGTATGAAGAAAAAGGCTTGGGCGTTAATGGCCAAGGCATTGTCAACCCCATCAAAGTAGAAGAATTACCCTGTCAGGCAAGACTTGGGTATGTCAGAAAGGAAGTTGGGGAATGCGCCGAGACAACTAGCAAATCACCAACAACAAATGATGAGAAGCCATCAACAGTTCTTTCCAAATCGACGGAGGTAAAAGATGTTGATTTCCTTTCAGTTTCATCGTCACATAGTATGATTTTTGTTGGAGATGTGGAGATCCCAATTACAAGGACAAACATGAGGCTCCTTACCAAGACGAGGCACGAGGAGGAAATAACTTGGTGTTAATGACCAAGGCATAACTCAACCATTAGAGGTTGTGCAGAGACCTCAATTTGTAGGCTTGAGATACACCAAGGGAGAATGCTCGAAGGTGTCAGATGCTTCTGAGACATCGTTGAAATCGTCAAGGGAAGAGAATGATGGGAACACATCCCCATTATCCTAGGGAAGTGCCCATTACAGGGAAAGAGCTGAGGCAAACTCTTATCACCATACTGACATCAGAGACAGCAAGGGAAGGTATAACCACTCTCGACATTCGAATGTTCATTTCAATTATAATCATGTTTTTAATGATGGACATAAATCAAGACATCGAAAAACACGTAACTTTTGTGGATTACATAACCATACATTTTCTAAGTGTTGGAAAAGAATGGTAGCACACAAAAGGAGCAGGTATGAAAGACTCTCTCCACACCATTTAAAGAAACATGTTAAACAGATATGGAGGAAGAAGATGTGTTGCAGTCATTGTGACAAAAATGGCCATCAAAGAGTCACTTGTTGGAGGCTCCATCTAGAGCAGCGCCTTAAAGACAGAGTGTCGATGCATGAACCAGGTGAAGCAGTTGTTCGACAAGCAAATGCGCCACAAGGAGGCAACCCATTCACCTTGATAAGTAAAAATGGTTTCTAGATATGTTAGCAGCTCATGGTCATGCTTTTGTAAATCATTTGTTGCATTTTAAGATGTAAAAGTGATGATGTGTTTTCCATCACTTGTTCAGCAATAATGATGTCTGGTCTTGTTTTGAGTTGCATGATACACTGTCAAAGTGATGTCGTGTTTCCATCTCTTGTCGAAACAATAGTGTTTGGCCTTATCTTTGTAAATCATGTGTTGCAGTATTGATGTGTTTTCCATCACTTATTGAAACAACAATGATGTGTTGGCCTTGATTTCATAGCTGGGGTATTGTGTCCATCTTGATGTAAAATTGACCACCGAGTATGTGTTATGAACTTGTGGCAAGTATGGGATGCTTGGGTCATTAGTTGGTCATGAAAGTCAAGCATATAATTTGCAAAAATAATGTACTACAGGTTGCAGGTGTTCGCTCATCGCTTAAGGCTCCAAAGAACAAAGGTGAAGGAGATGGAAGCGAGACCTTTCAGGATGCCTGTGATGCAGACAAGGTACAGAGAAGTTGTAGATTATTTTTCATGCTTTTGGAGGACCAAAAGCTCCTCAGTAGGAAGGATTGATCCAGGTGGCTCCAGAGACATGCAAGACAAAGAGGACTCAGGGAAGCTCAAAAATCAAAGTGTTTGGATTATGCTTGAACTAGGACCAGAGCGTAGATCTCGTCGTCTGATCGCGATGGTGTGAACGGTTCATCAATCTGAGTCCGGATGAAGGAGATAGAGGCAGCCAAAGTTGGGTTGACTTTTGATGACTAGACAGGTTTAATGGAGACACAATTTAGAATTTTCCAACGGAGTTGGCCGGATTCCGGGCGAAATTGTGGCCTAGTTAAAAGACTCTTACGCCTTAAAAACATAAATTTTTAAAATAGCATATTGTTTTTATAAAACAAAAAAAATATAAAAAAGGGGCTGGGGGCCACTAGCCCCACCACCCCCTACACTCCTACTCGCATTAAATAAAAAAATTGGGTGAAGGGGTAGGCCACAACCCCTGGCCCCTCCCACGGAACCAAATAATAAACCAACGAGGTCGAGGGCCATGACCCCGCCACCCAACAACTCACACCACACCGTTGTTCTGTATAGTGGGTAGTGGGCCGGCCCTTGGGGCATGGACCCAATCACACCCAAAAACATATCATGATTGGCGCGAAGAGGGGATAGTTGAGGTGGGCAGGCCATCCAAGGCGGGCCGAACCCAACCTCCCTCCCCATTAAAGGTATTCATCATGCAAAAAAAAAGGAGGTAGGGTTTGACCGCTCGACCTCCTCCGTAACAAACTGAGTTCAAACCAATTCCGCCAACAAACTTATTGAGAAATTTGCCACCACAATTTTTATTTAAACAAAGTTTGTCAGTGCGCCCAAAGAGAAAAAGGCAGTGCACGCAGTTCGAGATAGAATTTTGTAGGAGGGGCGAAATTTCACTTTGTCAAAATTTGACAAATTTTATATGGTTTCAGCACTTCTCGACGCCACGAACACAATAGCATTGTTCGTTTCTCCATCAGAGTTCTACATTTTTGGGTCATTTTTTAGTATGCAAGTGGAACCATGATCGCTGCAAAAATAGGGAGCGGAACCATGATCCTTAAAAATTTTCCGAGGATGTAATTTTTCTCCATGTCGGAATATAGTCAAGTTTAAAGTCGTTTTTCATGGTTTTCTGCATGGATCGCAATGGTGAGGGTATATTCACCTTTCGACTTGTAGATTTTTAGTCCACCCATGGAGCAGAATCTTTGAGAAATCTAAGGGGAATCCAAAAGATTCCTTGAGCACCAGATTCTCAATTTCTCAGAATTCAAAAATTAGATAGTCGATTTTGCACTATTCGATGCCACAAATCTAATGGTGCATTCAGATTTCTCATTTGCTCATTCTATTCTTTAGCCACTTTTCCAAGTGGAATGCAAGTGTCAGTGTTCATGTGCAAGAATCCATTTCCATGCGATTGATGCTGTTAGATCAATGGTCTGAGCAGCTTCAGCAGTTTGACATCCGCTTCTTCAGATGGCCCTAGATGTGAGGTATATGCAGTTTATTTATGTACTTCTTTTGCTATGCATCATGTTGCATAGATCCCTGGTTGATGCTTGATGTGGGATCTTGTTTCTTTACTCATTTTCATGATTCCTGCTTGATGTGACACGGAATCGTCTATGTGATGTACTTGTTGTCAGGTTATGCTTTGAGATCCCTTTGTTGTATGTTGATTGAGATCCCTTTTATGCCATGCTAGCGGGATGCTCATTATGCATGAGTTTGTGTCATACTGATAGGAGTCTTTTTACTGAGAGTTCCTGTAGTGAAATATCTCTTGGCGCCACTCCTCGTGAGGGCATTTTCCTTGTATGATAGCGACATCATCTCTATGTACATCACCACTATTGACAACACTTAATGCAGCGACCTACACCATCTTGACACTAGGGCTCAGAGACATAATCCCTCCTGGACGAACTCCGTTACCAACTTCTTATGTTTTCATGTGCTGATGATTGTCACGTTTCTTCTTCTTTACAGCATGCAGATGTATTCATTTATGTTCTTTTAAAAATGCAATCTAACACATCACGAATGTAAAAGGTCTTGGAAGGGTCCTTTGTCACACCCAGACCTGGATCAGTACACATTCAGAACAAACACCATCTTTGCAAGATACCATTAGAAGACCTATCACCATATTTTCTTTACATAGATTCTGAAGGGAGTGATAGTTTAAGTGACCAAATCACTCATGCCAAAGTTTTCTCACTTCATCATTATGAGCAACAAGTACCGAGGGAAGATTTGATGACCCAAAGTTGTTAAACTTATACAACCTTGTAGAATCATCAACAATGCCAGCAGCTAAAATCTGTCTAGGATCTCTTAGGTCCTTAATTACAACATTGTGAGGTGAAAATTCAACGATTTTACCTTCACCTGATGACTTATCTGATATACAGATAGAAGGTTGCAGGATAAGGTTGGAACACATAATACATCATTAAATTGACCATTGTTTAAATGAACAATTCCAGTCCCTACAACACTAAGAGATCTATCATCAACAACATATATATTTTTGGTGTTACAATCATTTCAAGAAGAAAAAATGGCTTTGTTTTTGGCCATGTGATTAGAAGCTCCATAATCAATGAGCCACTCATGAAAATGAGAAAAAGAAGATACATTTAGTGCATAGGCCCCGACTATTTCTGCGCTAGCCCTGCATAGGCTTTTCGTCAACCCTGCATTACCTTCTGTACCCTCTACTTTAGCGCTCCCGGTTGTTCCAGCAGTTCTAGATTCTGTGTGACAGGCAACTTTTCTGCTTTGCGCTAGCCCTTCTGGCACTGTGTCAGAACTGCGCTGGCCCAGACTGGCCCAACATCAGCCCTTCCTGGCTACTTCGTTGCCTTCCTGCAAGCTCTCTCCACCTCTCTATCAATATTCTCTAGAAAGCCCTTTCGGATTCTCACTGCCCCTCTACTGTTGAATGATCACTTAATTCGAATTTCTTAGCTTCCTAGCCCCAGAAATCAAACTCAAAATCAATTCTCTCTCTCTCTCTCTATGTTTTTCCAAATGAACCCTAAACCTCCATTTTATACTTTTCCTGTTGAGTCTTCAATGAACGAGATTAAGTCTCTAATCAATGGTTAAGATTAAAACATGACTTGACCCGCCTTCTAGATCATTCTCACCCATATTTTGATTAATACCCATTGATATTTTAATTTCCCTAAGTTTAGACTTAGGGACCCCATTAGAAATATTAATTATTTTAATAAAATACAATCCAGGTGGAATTTCACCAAACGGTTTTTGGGTTCTTTAGAACTCATATGCCTTAGCCTCTCCACCAATTCTCAAGGCTAGATCACTTCCAATGCTACCAAAAACTAACAAATTTCTCATGTAAAGTTGCATATAAGTGGATCTAGGATATGTTGGTGGCATGTAGGTACTTGAAATTCACACTCACGACCCCAACATTATCCTAAGACCACCTTTAAGGGTCGGAAAAATGACTATTCCCCCTTGAAAACATGCTTTCTCTAATGTTAGTGGCAAGAAAGACAAAAAATATCAAAAAATTAATAAATGGTGGACACCATACATATGTCACCAAGTCAAAAGGTCAAAAGAAGTGACATGGCCATTCAAGTTTATTTCAAGGAGCAGTTAGAAGGTTGATATGGTAGCCACTTCATCACACAAGTTAAAGGACTCAACAAGTCGAGTTTGACTAACTCTTGCATTGGCATTATGATACAAGTATTGTCCTTGATGGCAACTCGACAGGTCAACTCAGTTTTGATAAGAGGCTAACAGGAATATTAAGAGGCAATAGCGCAGTGGTACAGAGGATCAGGAAGATGGAACTAAGGTCTATTGATCAGAATAAAGAAGTTGAAGGAAGAAGATGATGTAAGAGAAGTTTAAGCGATACATGCAGGTTCACTTAGTCCAAGCAACGTATACACACAGGTACTCAGAACAGAAATAGCGTATAACGTACACACGCACTCCCACAGAAGGCAAAGCGCGTAAATGTTGAAAACCATGGCTTTGGTCTGAGGTGTCCAAGGTATCTTTGGACCATGATATTGACCCTAGGTATTTAATTCAAGGTATTCGGTCTATGGTATTTGATCCAAGGTATTGGTCCTACATGGATTAGGTAAATGGTATTGAGAAAGGCCAAAAAATATATAAAGAAGAGAGGATCATAAGGCCAAACGTGCAAGTAAATAAGATTCTAAGGAATACTTCTATATGAAGTATATTTTATGTTGCAAGGTTATGTTTGGGACTAGATCTGAAATATTTATGTGCACCTTGAGTTCAATATTGGATCATGATCATGAGACCTTAAATGACTTATTCTTGAATGATTTGATATTGGTTGAGGCTAGATCTGATGTTTTACCTCTGTTGTTTTCGTTATCTGTCATGATCTGGGTTTGTCTGAAGTTTGGAATTGCAGCAAAGTTCTGAGTCAATATTTGCAGATTTGTACGCACGTTTGTCTCGGCAAAAGAGCGTATACACGCAGGTTCTGTTCTTTCAAGTAGCATATACAAAAGAAAAGTTTGATGTTCAGAGATGATTGATCTTTCAAGTCAATATTGTTGATTTATTGCTGCTACTATTTTACTATTATTTGTCAATGAAGTCTTCTTAAATCTAAATGTAAATCTGAATGCCTAAGGAGGTTGATATTTGATTGATTGTATAAGTGAGAAGAAGTGTTTTCTATTTCCTTCCTATGTAAAGTTTCGTAAGTTGACAGTAGATGTTCAGTACACTGCTGGTTGGTACAGTTTGTGATACAGAGATTTATTGATTAAGAATCTTTAGAGGTATACGCAGGATGGGCTGAAGGAAGTAGCATATACACATAGGTTTTCTTAATTGAAGTAGCGTATACAGTCTGACACATGAATTTTTGAGATTTCAGTTGGTTCTGAATGTTGATATAGGTTTCTGAATTCAGTGCAGTGTTCTGATGACAGTGATCTGATTGTTTCATCTTAACTACGTGTTGGTTGATGAAGTTTGAGTTTCTAAATTACTAATGGGTTATTGATGAGTCAAGGTCTTCGTATGTCTTGATATGTGCCAGAGCATCCAGTCTAAAAATTCATGAAACGTGGTCCCTAGTGGAAGAGTGGAGTTTTCTGTAGGCTGGCAACTACGTACTAGTAAACATATTGGCTAGTACAAGAGCTATAGGGTTGTAGCTCCCTTCTAGTAGAAGCTGGAGAACGAGAGAATGTTGTAACCTTATGCAGGTAGAACCCTGCGTACTGGTATGAGTATGCACCAATACAATATTGTAAACAGATTTTCTTATTATTAAAAGAAGACAAAGACGACAGCAGTAGGTGGTTTTCACCCACATTGGGTTTCCACCTTAAATCTTGGTGTTCATGTGTGTTGCTTACGTGTAATGGTTTATTATGTTTATATTGCACATGGTTACTGTTTAATGATTGATGAAGCACTGATGCACTGATTAAAGATCAACATATGATGAATTAACTAAATCAGAAGTTTACTGCATAAACGTTGGTTGCCTTAAAGACAGTTGCATGTACACGCTAGTTCCCCTCTCTAAAGTAGCATATATAAATATGATTATGAAAAAGAAAAATTCTTGATCTGATAATACTGATTCACCCCCCTCTCAGTATTATTTCCAACAATTGGTATCAGAGCCAAGTTCTTCAGAGGAAGCTTGATCGCTTGAAGGAAGATCCATCAAGATGAATAATCACGAAATCATGGGATCCATCAGACCACCAATCTTCGATGGGAGCAACTTTGTTTATTGGAAAATAAGAACCACAGCCTATCTACAATCTCTTGGAACGGATGTCTAGGAAATTATGGAAGGAGGATATAAATTTCCAACAGCAATTCCCTCAAAGACGGCAGGTAAAAAGCAATATGAAACAAATGCCAAAACTGTCAATACTTTATTGGGAAGCTTGTCACTATCAGAGTTTGTCAAAGTCATGCAGCTCAAATCAACCAAAGAGATATGGACCAAAATCGTTTAGAGCTACGAAAGAGACTCTCAGGTAAAACGTGCTAAGCTTCAAACTCTTAGAATTCAGTATGAAACTCTTAAGATGCATAGTGATGAGAATATAGCTAGTTACTTCTTACGTATAGATGAAGTTATTAATTGTATGAAGAAACTGGGTGAAGAAATAAAGGAAGTAACCTCATTTGAGAAAATTTTCAGATCCTTGTTTGCTAAATTAGAATCAAAGTGTTTGCCATAGAAGAAAAATAGGATCTGCAGAATATCGCTATGACATAGCTTCACGGAATCCTAACTGCTTTTGAAATGAGAAAAGGAAGTCCATCAGATTTGAGAGAAGTCGCATTTATATCTTCAGCAAAAGGAAAAGAAAAGTAAGAACACAATGAATCAGGACCTAGGTTGCACGAAACGAGGAAACGCGAATATATATATATATATATTAAAAATATTGAAATATATATATGTGTTGTGTGTGTGTGGTTGTGTGTAATCATAAAGCATAAATGAAACATTATAATTATAATTTAAACATTAAGATTAAATTTACATCACATTTACTCATGAATGATCACATAATGAAAATAAAAATATCGGAATATCTAAAAGCAACCTTTATTATATATCCAAATCTCAAAATCAACCTTTATTTATATTAATATATGAGGTTGCAAGTACAATAAAGACTATAAGGCTGCAAGAGCTATAGAGACAAAAGAATAATCCTCATCATAGCTATCCTCATCAAAAATAGAAGCAGTACAATGCTCAACAGTGGATGGTGGTGCTGAAGAAGATGATGCGCCAATTCCACTTCCAGACTTGGCCTCAATATTCATGGCAGCAAGAGAGAGATCCAAATCAGGATTTTCTGCATCCACATCCCATTCTTTAGAAGGACCACTTTTGCATTCTGCACCTCTACGAGATGCAAGGCGAAGGTTGGAGTGCACATAAACAAGATCCTCTGCCTTCTGTGAGCCCAACCTATTGCGCTTCACAGAATGAATAAAACCATAGGTGCTCCAATTCCTTTCTGCTGATGAAGAGCTCGCCACTTTTGAAAGAATACGAATGACAAGGTTTTGCAAATGTACACCATTTGCTCCATGACAAATCCACCACCTAACTGGATTCATGGTGCTTCTCTCCTCCAAAGCTGATATATCTACATAATCATCTATTCCTGCAGCAACACTGGCAAATTCCTCCTTTACCTCCCTATGTAGATGAGAAAGAAACATTCTCATAAGGGCTTTTTCACCCCATTAGCCACCTCTCTATCCTTATGGGGTGCCTTCCTCTTCCCATTGCTTTGAGCAATAAGGTCCTCATCATAAAAATTGGGGTTCAAAGCATGTGCTAAAGTATGCAACGGAGTGTTGAGCTTGTTCCACCTATCAACAATGATTTTCTTGACCAAACCAGCAAAATGAGCATCAACAAACAAAAGTTGTGCAAACTCTTGCGAAATGATTTCCATAGTTTTCTCAACCATGGAATCCATGCCATCATATACCTCTCCTAAGAAAGGTTGGTCAGTGTCAGCACTCCGGAGAAGCTCAAATGCAAGGGTTGTGAACTTTACCAAGAAATCTACCTTGCTCCACCAATCCTCATCAAGGCACAATCTACACACCATAGATCCCCGCTCTGAATCTGCTTGTCTCCACTCAATCCAAAGTTGACTCACCACCATAGAAACTAATGCATGCTTAACCTCAACAAAGCGGTGCAACATCAGGAAGTTTGAGGCATATCTTGTCTCAGCAACTTTTAAGAACTCCAATTTGGAGTACTCTCGAAATATGGCCTGAGATTGGTGGTGGTTGGTGATGAATTTGACAATCTCCCTTGCTTCCCCTATGAGTTCCTTTATCCAGGAAACTTTGTTGTCGATCTCCTCTAAGATCAGATTCAGATTATGGACAATGCATGGTGTCCAAAAGATATGGTCATACCTCCCCTCAATAATTAAACTTGCAGCTTTGCAAACTGGCGTATTATCTGTGATAACTTGCACCACCTTGTTAGACCTTATTTGTTCAATAGCTTTTATAATAACATCAGCAATGAATTGTGCATCATTCACCTCTCCTGAGCGGTCTTCTGCCTTGATAAACATTGCTCTTTTGGGGGAAGTGGCAATGATATTTATCAATGGTCTGCGCCTTATATCTGTCCATCCATCTGAGACTATGGCAACCCCAGAGCTACTCCAGAAAGAACGAATTGGAGCTAAAATATCCCCCACAAGCTCCTTCTCATTTTTGAGAAGTTGGGTTCTGACTTTCTCATAACTTTCTCATAGTTGGGCCCCTTGTACCCTTGAGGAGCTTCGTTAATTGCCCTTATCATATCTTGCCAGTAAGGAGAGCGAACAATATTGAATGGGATACCACATGCATAAATACACCTAGCCACTTTGGAATCAGTTTCTTCCCTTGCTTGCACATTCACCAATTTAGCAATTCTGCTATCCTAAATTGAAGGGGATGCCCCTCTGGTATTTTTGGGTGCTGGTTGTTCATGTTGTTGAGTGGGACCGGCTCTCCTCTTTCTTGCTTCAACTACAATCCTTGGCTCAATGTTAGATGGAGCTTGAGTAAGGTCATCATGCCTTCTCTCATTACCATCCGCCTCATCTTGCTCTCTTTGATATACCCTCCTTGCCAATGGATCTGTTGTTTTTGTGCAACCTGCAATCCCTTGTCCTCCTCCATGCAAAAGATGTGCCTTCACTCTTGGGTAGGAGCCCTTGTATGAATTATTGCAAAGGTTGCATCGCCATTCCCATGAGCCACCACCTGCACATCTTTGAATCTTCGTCACATACCTCCAAAGAAGATAATATTCAGCCCTTGGGTTGGCCCTAGGGCTTGAACTTGCAGCTGCACTTTGACTGGAAGCCATCACTGCAAAAATAAATTAAAAAAACAAATCTGTAAATAAAAAACGTTTTTCATATTTTTGGCAGCATAAACCCTAAAAAAATTGAAGAAATAGTAGGAAAAAACTAACAAAATGAATGTTGCTTACCCAAATTAATTTTTTGCAGTTGAAGCTACCCCAAAATGCCAGAAAAGAGGAGAAATATGGTTGTAGTTGAGCCAAAAAGCCAAGAATGTCGTAGCCGGAAACTCTTCACTCCAAATCTGCTGCTGAAATTTCTTTCTCTTGTTGCTGAAATCTCTTGCTCTTGCTGCTGAAATCTACTTTGCTCACTGCTCAAAACACCCTAGCTGAAACAACTGCTCTCTTCCTCTCTTCTCCTTTGCTAAAATCGCCAATCTCCAAAAGAAACAACTTGCTGAATAGTGTGATGAGAGAATGAGACAAAGTTCACTTTTATAACTTTAGAGAGGCATCTAGAAGCAACTAGAAGTCACTAGGATAACCTAAGAACAAATTACAAAACAAATACAAAAAAAAAAAAAAAAAAAAAAAACACAAGTAAATGCTGAAACATGAGTCATACGGCCATGAAACACGTTTCCGGTCGTACTGGCCTCGTTTCAGTTTCGTGAAACGTGGCAGTACAGCCTGAAACGCGTTTCACGATTGTACCAAACATGTTTCAACGTTTCGTACTCATTTTCGTATGGAAACACCCTCCCACCCCACGTTTCCTGCAACATAGATCAGGACACATTTCAAAAGAAGAAGATGAGGTAAATTTTGTCAAGAAGCTTCAACGGGGTTCTGGAAGGTTCAGAGGTAAGCTACCTTTCAAATGCTTTGCTTGTGGTAGAGTTTGTCATTATGCTGCCAGATGTTCTCATAAAGATAAATATGAAAAAGGAAAGGAATATGCAAAAGGGAATAGGAAACAAGTTGTGAATAGGAGTTACTATACTCATGAAGATAGTGATGGTTTATATAATAGTGATGAAGATGAAACTGGTCAAGATTACAGACTTCTCATGGCTTATGATAGCGATGATTTTTGGGATAGTTTAGAAGAGGATAGTGATGGTTTATCTAATAATGATAATTATAGAATTCTCATGGCTTATGACAATGATGATTTTTGGGATGCTTTAGAAGAGGAAAACTTTCATGAATAAATCTCTAAACTCAAAATCTGTTTAGAAGAAAAGAATATGATCATAGATACCTTGACATACCAACTTGCTGAAAAATAAAAACACAATGAAAAACTAGTATGTGAAATTGTGGATCTAAAAAAAGATCTTGAGAAAACAAAATCTCTCAATCTGAGATTTGCTAAAGGATCAGAAAATTTAAATGAAATTTATTAAAGTTCAGCTTTCTCCTCTGATAAAGACAGGTCTTGGATATACTGAAGAAGCATCTCAATCATAGAAATTGTCAACCTCCACCAAAGGTTATCTTGATGCAGCAAAGACCAATGAACAGTATGACAATCGTCAGCAAAGGCATAAAGCTGATCACCAGGTAAATCATACTCAATTTGCTCCAAGGATGAATATCAATAGAAGCCACAGCCAACCTCAAGCAAATCATACTCAATTTGCTCCAAAGATTAATATCAATAGAAACTACAATCAACAGGTAAATAGATTCGATAGTCGCAGAAACTTCTTTAATGGGAAATGTTTTTCATGTCATAATTTTAGACACAAATCTGTTCAATGCGTTGCTTACAAAACCATCATGACTAGAGAAGCACGGAATCAAAAGAATGTAACAGGGATTAAGAGAAGTTCCTATAATAACTTTTCTCCTCTTGAAAATGAAACAGAATGCTCAATTTGTAACAACTTTGGTCATGAAGAATCTAAATGCAGGAGAAAATTTCGGCAAACACCTCAAAAGGAGCAAACGACATTAAATCCCAAGATATGGAGAAGGAAAGAATCTCAAACAGAAAGATGTGGTATAGCCTTGTATGCAGAAGGACAAGAAAATCAATGGTACATTAATAGTGGATGCTCCGAACATATGATAAATGACAAAGAGAAACTTCACTCATATAATGCCTTAGAAAAGGAAAAGAATGTCTCATTTGGAAATGACACTCTAGTTGTCATAAAAGGTAAAGGTTATGTTTTCTTGAAAGAAAAGTTTAAAGGTGGAAATGTTATGTATGTAGATAGTTTAAAGCATAACCTGTTGAGTGTCAGTCAAATGTGTGATCAAGGAAATGAAGTGGTGTTTCGATCAAACGGATGTGTTGTTCATGAACTTAATACAGGAGAGACCGTGACCAAAGATACAAGAACTCCAAACAATTTATACATACTCAAAGGAGGACAACAACAGTGCTATCTAAGCAAAAATGATGAAAATTGGTTGTGGCATAGAAGGCTGGGACATCTAAGCTTTTCTCAAATAAGAAAAGCATGCAGACTCAAGGCTGTTCATGATCTTCCAGATAATGGCATCCCAAAACATACAATATGCAAACCATGTCAAATCGGTAAGAAAACTAGAGTTCCCTTCATGGAAAAAGAAGGATTAGCTAGTAAGCCTCTTGAACTTATCCACACTGATTTATGTGGACCAACAAGGAAAAAGTCACCTCGTGGAGAAGAATACTTTATTTTGTTCATTGATGATTTTTCTAGAATATGTTGTATAGGTCTTCTAAAGCATAAAGATGAAGCAATTGAAAAGCTCCAAGCCTTCAAAGCTTTGGGTGAAAATGAATTACATCGAAAAATCAAATGCCTCAGATCTGATCGAGGAGGGAAATTTATATCGGATAAATTCTTTGACTTTTGTGAACAACATGGAATAAAAAGGGAATTCTCCACTGCAATAACACCTCAACAAAATGGTGTAGTAGAAAGGATGAACAGAACAGTTCAACAAATGGCTTGAGCCATACTAAATGAATCTGGAACTCCTGCAACCTTCTGAGGTGAAGCTGCATTTGCTATCGTGATTGTTCTCAACAAAGCAAATGTTCGGATAAATAGCACTCAAACTCCACATGAACTTTGGTATGGTAAGATTCCTACTGTAAAATACTTTAAAGTTTTTAGAAGCAAATGTTCTATCAAAAGGATTGATGAAAAACTTGGTAAGTTTGAACCCAGAGCAAATGAAGGGATTCTTCTTGGTTATTCTTCAAAAAGTAAAGGATATAAATGTTATAATAAAAGACTTGGGAAAATTGTTGAAAACATTGATGTTGTAGTTGATGAAGCATGCAGAAATCCAAAACAGATAAAATCAACAAAAGATTATGACAATGAGGAAGATGGGGATTACTTTCCCACATCAAATCAAAATTATATTGAAGAAGAAACCAATGAAGCACCAGAAGAAGATATAATGGTAGAAGAAAAGACTTTGTCCAGGTATGTTCAGAAAAATCACCTAGAAACTCAAATTTTAAGAGAAAGGGAGGCTGGTGTATAGACAAGAAGAACTATTACAGGGACCTCAAGCTATCTAGCATTACTATCCTCCACCGAACCTCAAAATGTAAATGAAGCATGCAAAGATGAATGTTGGGTCAAGGCCATGGATGAAGAACTTGAGCAAATTGAAACGAATGACACTTGGGAATTAGTTCCTAGACATCATGATAAAAATATTATAGGAACTAATGGATATTCAAGAACAAGCTGAATGAAAATGGAGAAGTCATTAGAAACAAGGCCAGACTTGTTTGTAAAGGGTATGCTCAGAAAGAAGGTATAGATTTTAAAGAAACTTTTGAACCTGTTGCTAGACTTGAAGCCATAAGAATGTTTCTTGCTCTTTCCAGTTTTAAAAAATTCAAAGTATACCAAATGGATGTAAAATCAGCCTTCCTTAGTGGAGATTTAGAAGAAGTTTATATTGAACAGCCATAAGGATTCATTCTTGGAAATGATGAAAAACTTGTATGCAGACTCAAAAAGGCTCACTATGGTCTGAAATAGGCTCCAAGGGCTTGGTATTATCATCTTGACAAATATCTACACCAATAAAGTTTTACAGAAGGTTTTGCAGATAGCAATTTATATACAAAGATTGAAAATGATAAATTGTTAATTATTATTGTTTATGTTGATGACATCATTTTTGGTAGCAATGAAGAATCCATGAGTCAGAATTTTTCTTCAGTAATGCAACAAGAATTTGAAATGTTCTTGCTTGGGGAACTTACCTATTTTCTTGCTCTACAAGTTCAGCAAACTAAAGATGGACGTAGTCTCGGCTCAAATGATGAATCAACAGTAGTACATCAACCAACTTACAGATCCATGATTGGCAGTCTGCTTTATGTAACAAGTACCCGACCTGACATCATGCATGCAGTAGGAATAGTTGGAAGATTCCAAGCAAATCCAAAGGAATCACACCTTCAAGAAGTCAAAAGAATTTTCAAATATCTTCAAGGAACTCAGGACTTTGGACTATGGTATCCTAGAGATGCAAATCTTACTCTTCATGCATATACAGATGCAGATTGGGCAGGAAGTGTTGATGATAGAAAAAGCCCTAGTGGTGGTGCATTCTATATGGGTTCCTGGTTAGTGTCTTGGTTCAACAAGAAACAAAGTTCAATTGTTTTATCTACAGCTGAAGCAGAATATGTGCCTATTGCATCTTGCTGCACAAAACTACTTTGGATGATGCAAACTTTGCAAGACATTCAGACCACGTGTACTCCACCCATCTCCATTCTATGTGATAATACAAGTGCCATCAGTATTTCAAAGAATCCAGTCATGCACTCCAAGACCAAGCACATACCCATCAAGTACCATTTTCTACGAGAACATGTGTTTGTACAAAAAGTCAAATTGGAGTATGTCCCCTCCAAAGAGCAAGTTGCTAATATATTCACTAAACGACTGCCCAGAGAAACATTTGAATATCTTAGACAAAAGCTGGGAGTTGTTGTTGCATCATCCTACTTTTAAATCTAGTTTTTCAGAGGAAGTTTACTACACGCTAGTTTCATGTAGTATATGCGCGAGTACACGCGAGTTGCCTTGGCTGAAAGCGCGTATATGTTTTTCTAACCCAAAAAAATAGTGGTAGCACAGGTTTAGGGGGAGCGTTCACATTCCACATTGTTGGCATTATGGATGTTGAACCAGTTATTTCTTAGTTGCATCAGCCACTAGTGTGATATAACTTCTTTTGTCATGGTCTATATTTCAATGAGTTCTATTGGTCATATAAAATTTATTTCCCCAATATCCTTGGGATGGATGATGTAATAATTGTTGTATTTTTGTCATGTATAAACTTTGGTATATCCCCACTTGGTTGGGCAGATGAGTCAAATATGGTGTATCCCACTTGGTTGGGCAGATGAGTCAAATATGGTGTATCCCACTTGGTTGGGTGATTGATGTATGTATGAGTTTGTGGTCATAGGGAGGTCATACTCACTTTGTTGAGTTATAGTGTCATGTTATTATATTGAATCATCTCTCTGCAAACTCAGCATGTACTCAGGGGGAGTATGGATAGCATCATGCAAAGGAGGAGAGTAGAGTGGTCCACCCTTTGCCCTTTATGTGAAAGGGGGAGAGCATTTTGGTATTTTGGTGTTGTATGGTATCTCTAATAATACTTACAGCTTGCAGTAGTCAACACCATCATGGTTGCCATCAAGTCCAAAGGGGCATATTGTTGGCATTATGATACAAGTATTGTCCTTGATGGCAACTCTATAGGTCAACTCAGTTTTGATAAAAGGCTGAATCGAATATTCAAAGGAAATAGGGCAATGGTACAGAGGATCAGGAAGATGGAACTAAGGTCTATTGATCAGAACAAAGAAGTTGAAGGAAAAAGATGATGTAAGAGAAGTTTAAGAGATACAGGCAAGTTCACTTAGTCCAAGCACCGTATACACGCAGGTACTCAGAACATAAATAGCATATAACGTACACGCGCACTCCCATAGAAGGCAAAGGGTGTACATGTTGAAAACCATGGTTTTGGTCCGAGGTATTTGATCCAAGGTATCTTTGGACCATGATATTGACCCTAGGTATTTAGTTTGAGGTATTCAGTCTGTGGTATTTGATCCAAGGTATTGGTCCTAAGTGGATTCGGTCCATGGTATTGAGAAAGGCCAAAAACTATATAAAGAAGAGAGGATCATAAGGCCAGACGTGAAAGTCAATAAGATTCTAAGGAATACTCTATCTGAAGTATATTTTATGTTGCAGGGTTATGCTTGGGACTAGATCTGAAATATTTATGTGCACTTTGAGTTCAATATTGGATCAGGATCATGAGACCTGAAATGACTTATTCTTTAATGATCTGATATTGGTTGAGGCTAGATCTGATGTTTTGCATCTGTTTTATTCGTTACCTATCATGATCTGGGTTTGTCTAAAGTCTGGAATTGTAGCAAAGTTCTGAGTCAATATTTGCAAATCTGTACACAGGTTCGTCTTGGCAAAAGAGTGTATACACATAGGTTCTTTTCTTTCAAGTAGCGTATACAAAAGAAAGGCTTGATGTTCAGAGATGACTGATCTATCAAATCAGTATTGTTGATTTATTGCTGTTGTTATTTTACTGTTGTCTGTCAATGAAGTCTTCTTAGATCTGAATGTAAATCTGAATGCCTAAGAAGATTGATATTTGATTGATTGTATAAGTGGAAGAACCGTTTTCTGTTGCCTGCCTATTTAAAGTTTTGTAAGTTGACAGTAGATGTTCAGTACACTGCTGGTTTGTACAATTTGTGATTCGGAGATTTTATGATTCAGAGTCTTTAGAGGTATACGCAGGATGGGCTAAAGGAAGTAGCGTATACACGCAGGTTTTCTTCATTGAAGTAGAATATACAATCTGACACATGAATTTTTGAGGTTTCAGTTGGTTTTGAATGTTGATACAGGTTTTGGGTTCAACACAATGTTCTGATGACAATGATCTGATTGTTTCAGATTAACTGCATGTTGGTTGATGAAGTTTGAGTTTCTAAATTACTGATGGGTTATTGATTAGTCAAGATCTTCATATGTCTTGATATGTGCCAGGAGCATCCATTCTGAAAAGTCATGAAACGTGGTACCTGGTGGAAGAGTGGAGTTTTCTATAGGCTGGCACCTACGTACTAGTAAACATGTTGGCTAGTACAAGAGCTAGGGGGTTGTAGCTTCCTTCCAATAGAAGCTGGAGAAAGAGAGAAGATTGTAACCTTTTGTAGGTAGAAGCCTGCGTACTGGTATGAGTCTGCACCAATACAAGATTGTAAACAGATTTTCTTATTATTAAAAGAAGACAAAGACGACAGCAGCAGGTGGTTTTCACCCACATTGGGTTTCCACCTTAAATCTTGGTGTTCATATGTGTTGCTTATGTGTAATGGTTTATTATGTTTATACTGCACATGGTTACTATTTAATGATTGATGAAGTACTAATGCATTGATTAAATATCAACATATGATGAATTAACTGAATCATAAGTTTACTACATAAACGTTGGTTGCCTCAAAGACAGTTGCGTGTACACGCTAGTTCCCCTCTCTGAAGTAGCATATATAAATCTGATTATCAAAAAGAAAAATTCTTGATCTGATAATACGATTCACCCCCCCTCTCAGTATTATTTCCAACACCTTGAGGCCCATAATTTCCACATCAGTAACATTGAGATCCTCCTCCAGATTACCACGGATTTCAAGTGTTACTTGGCAATTGATGACTTGAGTGTTTAGTTGAGTGTCTCCACTTCCATCCCCACTTGTTTCCACTTGTTGGTTGCTGTTGAAGTTTCTAAGTCTACCAGTTAGAAACACTCCATGCAATTTACTACATACTTCTTATGTTACTTAACAAGTTATTTAAACTGAAAATAAACACCAATGCATGCTCAACATATTCCAAATCATTAACTGAAGGAAACAGAAACAAGCACACAAAATGACACAGTTATTTTTGGACCAATGTTCCCAGAACGCCCTTGGTAGTAGTACCTCTCAGTTTGAGACAAATGTCCCGGCTGAAACCCTGGATAAACCCTTCGGCAGATCCTCAACTCTAATATGCCCCAGAAACCCCAACGTCTGCCTTTTTGGACTGCGTCAGCCTCTCTCTACCCAGCACTGGCCCTACGTCACCCTAAATGGGTCTGCATCAGCCTCAGGAGGCCCTGCGTCAGCCTTCTGGCCCTCTATGTCAACAATGTTGGCTGCTCTGAAGCACTGCGCAGCTCCTGGCCGCCTCTGCATGGCCTTGCGTGAGCCCTGGCTACTACTGTGTCACTCTCTCTAGCTCCTACGCTGATCTCCCGACACTATCTCTGCCTCTTTGTCTCTCTGTACTCATTGCCCCTCGGCTGCAACTCCGATCACTAATTCTATCTCTCTTAGCAAACCCCACTCTAGAGAATAGAATCACTGATCATTTGGTGTGCTCTCCAAGTGACCCTCAAGCCTCCTCTTATACTTTTCTCGTTGACATATCAACGACCGAGATTAAGTCCCTAATCAACGGCTAAGATTAGATCTGGTTTGATCCATGTCTTTTGGACCATTCTAACATAGTTTTATATTAATCCACATTAATATTTTAATTTCCCTAAGTTTAGACTTAGGCACTCCATTAGAAATATTAATTAGTTTAATATCTCCCAAACTGTTTAGAATCTGTCCAAACCCTTTCTGGGTATCAGAGATCTCATGTCCCCAAACCTCTCCACCAAATTTCGTGGCTAAAGCACATCCGATGCTACCACAAATCAACACTCCCTCTTAGCGAGGATTGTGCTCTAACAATACTCCTCACTAAGTATTACTATAATCATCCAGCGTAAGTCCTTGTGCTAATGCTAGGTTTGTTGCCCACCATACTCTGCACTGTTGTATCATATACTATTGCCCATGGTTTTGCCACTACCATTGTTGCATCTGTACGACAACTCCCTCTACATTCATGTTGTTGCTAGCCCTTTCTCCCAACACTGCATCCGCATTGCAACTCCTCTCATCATGCTGCATCGTGTTGCCCACCGCAGCAATGCAACTTGGTTACTGAGAAGTAAGTAATTGATCTCTCAACTTTGACCTCTCTACTAGGCTAGATACCCTCTTGATGTTGAAGCTCCCTCTACCACTGACAAGTGCTCCCTCTTTGACCTCTGCACTGCTGCAACAACTCCCTGCATCTCACACTGTTGCACCCCTCTTTGTGCCATCCTGCACTGGTGCAACACTCCCATGCCTCTCACACTGTTGCAGCCTTCTAGCCTCGCACTGTCCTAGGAATCCTACATTGTAGCTCTCTTTGCTGCTTCACCCGCATCCATCTCTACCCACATCAACCAATCCTGCTACTCCTCTTCGAGGCTCCCGTAGCAAGGTCTAATCCAAGAAGCTGGGTACCTTGAGGATCCTACCCTTCATCCCTTGTAGTCCACCTAACTACAGCTCGATGTCTCCCCACTTTCACTCAAGTGGTGTTGTACACTCATGGCACAATCATTGTCTGTCTCCACTTCCTTCTCTGCCCTTGTTGGTGCTGCCTTAGTCTCGGAAGACTCTCCCTTACTCTTCTTCCTTGGACACTGGGTCACATAATGACCCAGCTCCCCACAGTGGAAGCACTTGATCTTAGAGAGATCCTTCTTCTTCTACTTTTCTTGCTTTCCTTCATGCTAGGGCAACATCTTCCTCGTCTTCCTTTTTGACTCTAATCCCCTTACTGCTGCTTCCTGCCTTTGTCTGCCATCTGATCTCTTCTTGGCGAAAAGCCGCCTACATCTCATCCCAAGGTGGAAGTGTCTCTCTGCCCAGTATACTTTGGACAAATACCTCCCAGACTGCTGAGACTGCATTCAGGGCTATCCTCACCATCAATTCCTGATCTGACGTGGCTTCTATGGCAGTCAACTAATCTCGTACCTCATTTAGTCCTCTAAGGAAGGTGCCAATCGTTTCTCCCTTCTTCATGTGATATGACCTCAATTGATTTTCTAGTAACATCCTTCTCTGCACAAAAGTATGCTGGTACAATTTCTTTAGGTCCTCCCACATCTCATTTGTTGTTTCCTTCTCGGCAATGTGTGGTACTACATGGTCCTTGACCCCGTCAAGGATGATGCTCTTGGCCCTCGCCGTTGCCTCCTCATACTTTTCGTTCTCAGTTGGGTTGACTAGGATAGCTATAGTCTTCAAGGCAAAGTGATTGACACGATTTCTGTCAAGTACGAATAAGGTTCTGGCCTTCCAGACTGCGAAGTTTGACGCTCCATCCAGTCTGTCCCAGTCTCTTACTCCGTGTAGTTCCGTGATGCTCTTCTACTTCCCTTCTAGAAGTTCTCGATGTGACTCCCTCTGAGTCTCGATTTCCCTCCTGGAAATCCTTCTGTCGATGTCGAGATGCCCCCTACTCTGATCGTATGTGCAACTGCACCACTGATCCGGATTTCTCAGTTAGAAACCCTCAGTAGCAACTCACTCCTCTTTCTGTTGCCCTGTCAGGTACTATTCTGACTACAGCACCTCACCAGCTCCACTTTGCAATTTTCCCACAAACTCCTAAACCATAGCAACCTTAACTTGAGATCTCCTAGGCTCTGCGCAATCCCGGCACCAGCAACCTGGCCTCCTCAACCAACTGCATCAGCCCTCATAGCTTTTGCGTGAGTCTCCATTTGCCTCTCTTAGCCTCTGCGCTGCCTCTTCTTGGCTCACCCTTGATGACACAGGCACTGCGTCACCCTTCCCTTGTTGTTGCTCTGCTAGAAACAACTTTTGTCACTCGGGACAACTATTTTTTGTTGCTATTGCTCTGCTCCGTTGATGTCCTCAGTTCTCCTGTGATCTGCAACACGCTCTGATACCATGTTGAAGTTTCTAAGTCTACCAGTTAGAAACCCTCTATGCACTTTACTGATTTATTCCTACCTAGTTGTTCCATTACCTAACAAGTTATTTACACCGTAAATACTGAAAATAAACACTAGTGCATGCTCAACATATTACAGATCATCAACTAAAGGAAATAGAAACAAGCACACAAAATGACACCATTATTTTTGGACCAATGTGTTGGAAATACTGAGGGGGGGTGAATCAGTATTTCCCTTTTTTTTAATTGTTCTAGTGATTGCCAAAAGCATATATAGATATGTATATGTATACACAGAACATAGAAATCAACAGTTGGAATTAATTATTTTATTAAAACTCAAGACAATGCAATGAAATAAATACAATATAAGTATATATCTGATTGTGAATAATTGCCAAGCTCCAACTTGGACTTCAGTGAGGCTCCAACCTCAAGAGCACCAACTCTGTTTTGCAGTGGTTCTGCAGTTAGGAGCACCTACCCCCCAATGACTTCAGTTTTGTTCAGTTTTTGAGGCTCCAACCTCTTGGGCTCCAACCCAACCTTAGTATAAATTGGTATGCTACTACACTCTATTCAGCTGAGGTTCTCTCACTCCTGCTCTCCTGCCTCCGTTGCTTCTGCTGCCTCTACAACCTCTGTTGCTTTTGCTGCCTCTTCTGCCTCTGCTGCTTCTGCTACCTCACACCCTGGTTCTTCACCACAACAACAACAATTCTCTGTTTTTACGGTTTTTCTTTCATTCCCCATGCCTCTGTCTCTTCATTTCCGCTTACCACTGCCTCTTTGTCTTCCTCCTCGGTCGTCGTGGCTTCCTCTGTGCTGTGCAAGTTTACCGACTCTTTGAGGACACTTTGATTCATTTGAGAGGTCCAAAACTCCACGGAGAACACATCCTTACTGGTTACGACTGTAGCAGCGCTCCTTTGGCAATGATTGTGGGCATGCACAGAGTTTTGTCTTTGGTTTAAACGGAGGCGTTATGCCCCAATCGCAGTCTCCATCACTCTGATATACCCTTTTGAATCATCGGACCAGTTATGGACCAGTTATCATAGGCCTTTCGGCCTAAGAACCCTGCACAGGACAACAACACGATTACACAAGAAAACACAGGCAAAACAGTGGAAATGACTGAAGGGCGGACTTCAGGGTGTGTTACACCCATGTTTATTTATGCATCAGGTCCGCGATTAATCGCAATCGGCGATTCATGACTCCCGGGGATCCTTTATATTTTGAACCCATGACTCTGCTGATGGCCAACGGTCGATCCTCCACTGCTCTGATGAACCGAATGCGATGTCGTATTAAACCATGGTTTATATGCTCATCAAGTCCACAGCCTTATCGCAATCGGCGCTTTCATACAGCAAGGCTTCTCAGCGTTCGATCTGCGACAAATGCGATGAAGGTTAAGTCATATTGTACTGTAGCGGCAGGTACATATGCATACATCGCAATCGGGGGTTGCCCTTGGTGGAGGTCCGATGTGATATTATCAGCGATCGCACATCGCAAAGGTCCAGGTCTAGACCTTAACGTAGACCACTCCTTTATAGCGATGTGATGTGAGGTACCAGACCCGATATGTCTCAGCGCTCCCGTGTATAAGGTTTCAAGTCCCCAATCCGCCTCCGATAGTGTATTTGCCTATATATGCATAGTTTTGCCCGCCGATAGTGTTAAAGCATATATACCCAAGTATTTTTGCGTCCATTTGCGTTAGATGCATAAACATATGGTTTTTCCGATGGGTAAATACATATATATACACGTCTTGCATTCATCTGCTTCCTTCATTTCTCCTCCATTGTTCCTCCGATGGCTACCAATGACCCTGTTAATTGCATGCATATAAGCTCTCCGATGACCTTGTTTCTCTGCATCCTCCGTTTGGTCTGTGTGCTCCTCTTCTTTGGCATATATATATGACATATACATATATGGCTCCTCTATAGCTCTGATAGCTCTATTTTGGCATATATTTGAGTTCTGCTCCTCTTGGCTCCATTTTCTCCTCGAATATTGCCATATTGACATCAACGACAATCTGTGTCCAATGCAATGTCCTTGGAAAAACCCAATGCAGGAAAACCGGTGGAGCTATCTGAGGGTTTTCTTCTTAAGCAATTTCGGAGTACAATATGGGTGCCAAATCTAGCTTACCCAGCGAAAAATGCCCTTGGAAGTAGTACCTCTCAGTCTGAGACAAATGTCTCGGCTGAAACCTCGGATAAACCCTCCGGCAACTCCTCAGCTCCAATCTACCCTAGAAACCCCAGCATCTGCCTTTCTAGACTGCGTCAGCCTCTCTCTGCCCAACGTTGGCCCTGCATCACCTTGAATGGGTTTACGTCAGCGTCAAGAGGCCATGCGTCAGCATTTTGGCCCTCTGTGTCAGCAACGTTGGCCTCTCTGAAGCCCTGCGCAGCTCTTCGCTGCCTCTGCATGGCCCTACATGAGCTCTGGATGCTATTGCGTCACTCTCTCTGGCTCCTGCGTTGATCTCCTGGCACTATCTTTGCCTCTCTGTCTCTCTGTACTCACTGCCCCTCAGCTGCAACTCTGATCATTAATTCTATCTCTTAGCGAACCCCACTCTAGAGAATAGAATGACTGATCATCTAGTGTGCTCTCTAAGTGGCCCTCAAGCCTCCTCTTATACTTTTCTTGTTAACATATCAACGACCGAGATTAAGTCCATAATCAATGACTAATATTAGATCTAGCTTGATCCATGTCTTTTGGACCATTCTAACACAGTTTTATATTAATCCACATTAATATTTTAATTTCCCTAAGTTTAGACTTAGGGACT